>JANJYP010054134.1:0-11936 GCA_024605115.1 Rastrelliger brachysoma
CTCCCGTTTAAAAAGTGTGTGAGAGAACGTACGGGTTTGACCCCCAGGTGCTCCAGCTTCTCCATGACGGCCTGCTCCAGCTGTAACCGCGTCTCCTTCTTGATGTTGGGGTTCTTCTTCAGTGCCTTCTGTTTCTTCTCCGGCGTGACCTCGGGCTTCTTCTCCACCGGCCTGCACTCAGAGATGCTGCTGTCTGTAAGATAAATGTCACTTCAGTCATTTATCTTCAGTGATGAAAAAGAAAAAAAAAACAGAGCATGCACTTGCAACATTCTACATGAAGCTCCGTGTTACAGGTGGAGTCAGGTAGGTGGATGCGACTGCGGCATGGGAGCAGGCAGCAGAGGAGAACGTCTACATGTTTATTTGCCACAAAGACGGCAGCAAGACGACAGATGGATATGATATGATGAGCTGAATTAAATGGCAGGTGTCACAGAGTATCATGGAGGTTGAGGGTCATCTTAACTTCACACCTCACTTGTGACACACTTTAAAAATAGGGGGAAAAGTCAGCTGAGAACAGACTGATGCATCCATGCAGACGGCATGCAGTGGAGCGGCTCTGCTTGGCGTCTGTTTTACCTCTCTCCTCCTCTGACAGCTCCTGTATAGGGTCCAGCTTAGGAGCAGAGGCGGGCTCCTCTAATCGAGACAGCGTGAGGTCAGAGGTCATTGGAAGTCAAATAAGTAAAAAAAAAAAAAGCCGTTATAAACGAGGAGGGGGCTGTAGGGTGGTGACAGTACTTGCTTTACTAAACAGCATTATGTAAATCCTTCATGCGGGAAAGCTCATGCTCAGCCTGTGTTGACAGTTAGCGGGTTGTGATAGCTCACCAAGTACAACTCTCTTTGGTTTAGGCTCTGGAACTGGTACGCTGACTATCACTGCAATAGTGAAAAAAAAGAGAAGAGTGTGTTAGGATCACAGAGACGGAAAAGGAAACTTCTTTTTAGTGATTTAAAAAAAACCAAATCTATACCTGGTACTTCAACTATTTTGGTGGGTGGATGCGAGGTTATATTTCTTATCTGTAAGGAGAAAAAAAAAGAGATATTAACATGATCACGCTTGAAAATGAGGTGGTTAACAACACGATAAATGAACATGTGCTTCACATTAAAAAGGGACATAAATGGAGCGCAGAACAATATTTAAAAAACAAAAAAAAGACGAACAACTACCGGCCCAAAACGTTAATCTAATATAAGGTGGAAAATAAAATAGTACATAGTAAAAGTAGCTAAATAATAGAACAGATAGACATAAAATAAAGTAGAATACAATATTTTGACTCAGTTTAACTACGTTTAAAAATATCTTAGCTGTTACATATTTGATCTGTTTTCATCTAAGAAATAAGAAACACCATCGACACTTTATTTTTTCTTTTAGCCTCAAATTTGACCACTTCTATAGAAAATAGAAATATGTTATTTTCTGTAAAACATTTAAAAACCACATTCCAAAATATATTGTTAAGATTCTTCACATTTAATATAATTCACTGAAATGATTTTGCTCTCTCGCTGGTGTGAGACTTAATTATGAGGAAATACTGCTGTGTGTCAGAATATGAGCAGTATGTGAGCTGCACCAGTCTGCACAGCTACTATTGTATTTACACATATAAGCTCAACTATTCCAATAAAAACAGTAGCTTCCTGTGCACTATGCGCTCGTGTTAAATGTACAGTATCATCATATCTCAATACAGCACAGTCTCAGCCCCGTGTTGGAAATACAGGAAATCCTGAATGAGGCCTGACCCTCCGAGTCACTTCCTCTCTTGGCATAATCCCGCAGGGTGGGGTGTTCAGAGTTTATGTGTGTGTGTGTGTGTGTGTGTGTGTGTGTGTGTGTGTGTGTGTGTGTGTGTGTGTGGGAATGTGAAACAGTGTGTTAACCTGCTCTTTCTGTGCCTTGATGGTTAGCTCCTTCTCCTGCAGCCTCCTCCCCATCTCCTGCTGCAGAGTCTTACTGTGCTCCTCCTGTTCAGCCACATGTGACCGCATCCTGCCCAGCTCATTCATCAGCTGGACGACCATTAAAAAAAAGCATTTATTTTAAAACAATACTTCTTAAGAAAAAAAAAAAAAAAAGAGAGAGATGACATGATATTTTCCACTTTGTATTTATGATTTATACTACACACCTGATTCTTTTCTGACTCGTGTTGAGCTTGTATTTCGTGCAGCCTGTGCTCCCATTTTTTATCCTGGAAGAAGATATGGCTGCATGTGAGTTTTGTTTTTTTTTAAATTAATAATCACATTTAAAAAAAAAATATTTTCTCTTTTCTTTAATGACCTGTTTCTTCATCTGGTGCTCTAGTTTTTGGATGGCTTGTGTGTGCATTTCTTTGTAGATGTCCTGATCTCTCTCGGGCTGCGACTGAACGGGGCTGGGTGGTTTTTCATGCTTACTTGTTTGATTCTGGTTTGCTTCCTATTAATGAATGAGAATAAATGTGGGAAAAAAAGTATGAATAAAAATGCCAATGAGAAGCTGCTGAAGAGCTTAGTCGTAGTATCCTTTACCTGAATTTTCTGGATGCAAAGAAACTCCATCTGCCTCCGCACGCCATCTGTGCTGTCCTGTATCTTCCTTTCCATGCGCGTCATGTCCTCGGTTCTAAAACGCTCCAGTTCTCTCTGCATCTCTTTCTGCAGGTCCTCTTGCTTTTCTTGCTGCGATCGAAACGTACTTATTATATTCTTATAGCATCGTATCAAGATAATGTAAAGGTACAGTGACAAGAGGCTCATGCGGCGTTAATAATAGTGTGATGTTCTTACTTGAGCTGTTTTGTCTGTCAAGGTCTGCTGCTGCTGAGCAATCTGCTCCTTCAGACTGCTGATCTCCAGTTTCAGACTGTGGATCTGAGATTTTTTGTCGCTGTCTGATCGCAGCTCTGGAGAGGGAAAAAAACAAACAAACAGCTGTATGTAAAAGATGTTAAATTATGATCTATACATAAATACCCTTGACTTCCAGCTGCAGCTCCACTGATCTGACTCCTACCTTCATTCATGTGTCATCTCTCTCTCTCTCCCTCCTCTACACTTATCAAACCTTTACCCCATGCTGACTTACGGGTGTCGTACTCGTCAGGGTGGCGACGCTGCACGTGATTCTGGAGAAAGGAGGAATTGACGAAGTTTTTATCACAGTGCGGACACTAAAAGAAATGACAAAAAAAACAAAAAAAACTGTGTTAATATGGAAAGAAAATGACAGTTGGCATAAATGTGATGAAAGAGAATTAAAAGTGAAGTATTAAGCTGACATCTGTGAACAAGCATTACTGTGAAGGAGGGTGGTGGGATGCAGATTCAGATTGGCTGAATGACTTAAAAGATGACAGATGTATCTAAAAAAATGTATCTCTTAAATTGAAATGAAAAATAAATCAAACTCTTTTTTTTAAATCTGGTTTAACTCAGGAAAACTCAAACTTTGGCATGACCACATACACACAGCAGCACAACCATCCTCCCTTTAAAAAGCCTCTTCACTCTCTTTAACCAGTCTCTAACGCCCTAAAAACATTCTCAACACCCACCTCCCCCAAAAGTGAATGAACGTGGGGGTGGTCTCTTAACAGCAGCATCCACTCACTTGAGGCATGCGTTTCCATACCGACAGATAGCGTGAGTGATGCTGATTTGTTCCCTGCGGCGGGCGTCACACCACTACAGCTCACTGACACTGCACACTGGAATAGACGCTGCCTCTGATCCACACACACACACACACAAACACACACACACACACACACACACACACACACACACACACACACACANTTCATTCAATGTTAAACCTGCTGCTACTGATAGCTTGTCATGCCATATGGTGGCAAACACTGAAAGGAAGTGAGGCGCTGCTACAATGAAGAGGTCGTTAAGTGAAGTTTAGGACTGTGTGAAGAGGAAGTGAAGTTAATAAGTCTCATGAAGTGTCCTGTGTAGTTATTTTATAGAAAGGCTTCAAATATGACAATAACAAATGTCAAAGGTTGTTAAAGGACACACACACACACACACACACACACTCCCTCTCTATCAATTATTGAGCTGTCTCTGTTAGCTGAGCTACTAGCGCACACCTAGCAACCACATGCTGTCATGACACACTATATCTGTTGCCTTGGCAACTGTTTGGCCAGGTCAGCAGCAGCCGCACACTTGAAGGAGTGTGGGGAGGGGATGTTTGATTTGCGCTATAAATAACCTGATGGGGAACGAGCTACACTACATGACAGAGGCTACATCTGCAGGAAAATGCTCAATACACACACACACACACACACACACACACACACACACACACACACACACACAGTGCTCCACATGGTTGTGTGTCTATGAGGGTGGAGGGAGGTGGGGGTCAGCCAGTCATGTTGATTACTGCTCTTGTAAACCTTTTGTAAGTGGATTAAAAAAAATATTGCAACCAAATAACACCATCTGCTCTACAGCTCTAAATCCTTTCCTTCCAGCCTGAAGACAAAGCTTATTAAAACCAAACCTGACCAACACAGCTGTGACTGCTCTTACTATACATTGCAACCATTTTCAAAGCACCAGTGCTCCCAGGCTGTGATGAAAGCCTTCAGATATTTCCCTCATTCTCTGCAAACTGTGGTGTGAGATGCACAAAGCCGGAGCTGTGAATAGATGTAGGGAACAATGACAGAGCGGAGGCCCTGGGGAGTGGGGAATGGTGAGTGAAGGAGGAGTGGGGGGTGATGAGGAGCTAGCTGTGTGCCTGCCATACGTATGCTAAATGCAAATTGTCACAGATACAACACCCCTCCCACTCCCCTACCCCCCAACAGAGAGAGCGTTTAGCGTGTCAGCAGTACCTTGTGGCTGCTGATGATTCTTGGAGCGAGCAGGGACTGCTGGGTGCGGATAACCTTCTTCCTCTGTTTCAGCTCTGCGGTCAGCATCTTCACCTTCTCCTCCTGCTTCTTGTACTGAGCCAGCAGCTGCTCGCGATCGCTCCTGGCCGCCGCCAGCCTCTCCTCGGCTGTGTGCAAGTTGAGCGTGAGGAATTCCTGACAGTAGAGGAGCCACTCCACTGTGAGCTGGGCCAGCTGCAAGAGCTTGACCAGAGCAGGGTCCACGGGGCTCTGGCATCTCTGACACCTCTCCCCTTCCAAACTGCAGAAGGTGACCATACTGATGTGTTCCTGCAGGGCGTCCACATCCAGCTGGGTTACCACTAGATCTATATCCACCGCGTTGATCCGCCGCCAGTCCACGCTCTCCCTGCGTGGGCGGAACTTGAAGGGGAGGATGGCGGATGCACCACTGGATGGAGTCATGCCTGGTGCTGGTACAGAGTGGCTGCTTACTGAGTGCTGGCTGAGTGGGGAGTTCAGGAGGGAGGGGATCCCTGCAGATGAGTGGGTCCCTTGGGTGTCAACGGTGTATGGGTAGTAGGCTCCGTTGTGAAATGGCTGAAAATACAACACACACACACACACACACACACACAGATCTTAAATTCCCACTTAAAACAGACAAAAGATGTAGACTGAGCAATTCACATTAGCATCAAATGCCCTTGATACACCACACAATTACAAACAGAGAGAGAGTGAATAAAAGACAGCAGCGTCTGTATTATAATATAAACCAGCATATAATTGTCAGTCATCTACCTACATAGCTCTTTCTGTCCTGATTCAGCCGGGATCTCCTTACCATCTTCCACCGATTTCGCCTCTGCGTGGAGAAAAGAAACCGACGATCCGTCTCTCCTCTCCGGTTCCGCCCCCTCGCAGGCAGGCTCTCAACGCGACAACGTTACCATGGAGACAGAAACCGGCGTCCCTGGGGAGAGACGTGTTATCAAAACACTGCAAGGCAATCAGCAAATGTTTCCCTATTGAAAGCGAGTGAATGTGTGCCCAAGTGTGTACGGACTATGAGGAGTGTATCCCGTGGGGGGAAAAAAACTAACGCATTTAAGTGTTCACTCGACTGTAACGCTATGTAAAGCTCAGTAAAAATGGTACATGTAAAATTTGTAAATGAACATGAATGTGGTTTCCTTGCTAACAGTAATTATCGCTAATCTCATATTTCGGATACAATCCGTTAGCAAGTCAGGACAGGCTTTTTATCCCCTTGCTTGACCTCAAACTAAACAAAAGCACACATGCTTGAACTTGCCCGACGGTTAACATGCCTTTCAGAAGACAATAAGACAACTTTGACTTTCAAAGCTTGTAATTAGCGTTTCCAGAAAGTTCTAGAAAAAAAGATATGTACCCTAACGTAGCTCCAACGTGTCTCAAAGCGTCTTTTAAACAAGCAAGCTAACGGACATCTTTTTAGTGTAGGGTAAAACTTAAAACAACGTTAAAGAAAAGGTTTAAAACAGCAGTAATGACTGTGATAATTAAATGTTGCGTTTTATGTTGAAGGAATATATTAAATGTACTAACCGTGGTGTTTGTGGTATTAGAAAGTAGCCTTTAAAAAAGTTTTCAGACGACGGGACCCCAGCAGGAGGTTTGAGGGTGACGTAGCTGCTAGTCTCCACATTCCTAAATCTCTGCAACAGACCGCCGTCAAGCTAGTGATAATATTCACGGCACTTCCTGTGCCTTCAAAATAAAAGAGATGATTTACTGAGGACTATTGAGGAATTCAGTACCATGTGAATTTTAAAAATTCCATAATAAAAAAATAATAATACATGTCAAGGAAATTGTATTTATGTAACAGCTTTCAAAAACCAAAGTACTTTACAAAATACACAAACAAAAACACAACAGACAAATGATAAAAACAACAAAAACAAATGAAATCCACTAATGTTCAATAGGCCTACTATTTGTAAAAACTACATTATATACTACTATTGTCTTTTATTGCTTATGTACTTACTTATTAATGCTCTATTTTATCCACTTGTCGCTCTAATAATGTAAGACTGTAGGACCGTAACAAGCTGAGTCTGTATTTCCGGTATTATTCTAATGTAATTGACGAGGTTTACAGTGAGGGGGAGGGGAGCAGCGGACCGCTGGGCTTTGAAAGGGGGTTTGAAAACAGGGATCAGTCACTCGGGGTCGCAGGCGTTCCCAGTTTAAGATTAAGGAATGAACGCAGAAGAACAGCCGAACCATTGTTAAAACGTAGCCACTAGATGACAGGTTGGAACTTAAACATAATCACTAATACAATCCCAGGCATGCATGTGAAGATTTCAAAAAACTTTGATGCAGTGTGCTGTTTTTTTTTCTTCTTTTTTTAAAGATGTCCCCCTTCTGGCTGAAATAGGTATTATCAACTCCCCTTTCACACTGGAACCCAATGACCTGCTACTGTGAAGCTGACTGGTAGAGATGACTTTTTCCTTAAAAAAAAAACAAAACTGTTTTTGTTAAATCATGTCTGATTCTGATAGAGTGCAAAGCTGTAACCATGACAGCAGACAATGCTTCAGATATGNCCAAAACTGCTAACTAGTCAAGTTTTTGTTAAATCATGTCTGATTCTGATAGAATGCAAAGCTGTAACCATGACAGCAGACAATGCTTCAGATATGGATGTGGGTGTAAGATCACAGTGACGTTAGCCACCAAAATCTAGTGAGTTCTATCCCTATGTCCAAGTGGACATTTGTGCCAGATGTGATGAAATTCCCTCGGAGTGTTCCTGGGCGATTACATTCACAAGAATTGGATGAAATTCTAATAGTAGCAGACCAGACTACTGTATTAAAGATAGTCAAGTCATCCCCTCTCTAAAGGCTCATGGTAAGTCTTGAGATCATTAATGGAATAANCGTTCCTGAGCGATTACATTCACAAGAATTGGATGAAATACTAATAGTAGCAGACCAGACTACTGTATTAAAGATAGTCAAGTCATCCCCTCTCTAAAGGCTCATGGTAAGTCTTGAGATCATTAATGGAATAATGAAATAAAAGACTAAGAGATAAAAGGTCAGCCAAATTGCATACAAATATTTTTCCACTTCACCCTTTTTTTGTATATTTGATAACGTAATGCTTATAGTAGTATAAGAATAGATGAACACATTCAATAGCTGTCCATGACAGAGGCAACCGCACTACCAGGTACATTATTTCACCAGCAGAGGTCAATAGAGATCTTAACTTAACAGTGCCGTCCCTTTGGCTTTCTTGTAAAGGAAGTGATGGTCATGATTCCTCCCTCCTGTCTTCTCTCTGTGTCAGAGGAAATGTTACCTACTGCTGCTGTGATGGAGAGCAGCTGCAGGAGGCGGCAGAGTCTCTGCTTTAATAGGAAGCGAAGCTCAGCAGGGTGGATGCACACATACGGACACACGCACCGCTTGTATTCAAGGATCAGTCTTTTAAAAAAAAAAAAAAATGTTCCTTTTCAGTTCTTCAGGGGTGTGAGATGAATTCGGAGCAGGTGCCGGTGCTGTCACAGAACTAAAACAAAAGTGTGAAGCAGAGATGAGAGAGGTTCTTTTTTTTTTTTCCTTCTTTTTTTAAAAACATCACACACCTTCAAGAAACAACCTGCTCGGGCACATCTCAGCATGTTGAACTCTCCATCAGAGTCCCACTGCTAGAAGAGGCTGACTGTGTGCCATTTCCCCGGTCAGTCCCTAGACAGCTTCAGTCGAGTCCTGATAAATAGAGATTTTAATTCCTGCGGACAGGGGCTGTGACTGTCAGGATAGCCTGAGGCAGGCTGGGGAGACTCTCCTCACAGAACACGTCTGGGTAAAGACAGGCATCTCTCACCAGTGGCATCACAATGAGGCAGTGAAGTTCAGCTGTAGGACAAGATGCTGCTCTTCCCTGCAAGACTTTTCCTTCCCCTTCTTTTTTTTTTATCCTAGATGTTCCTGTAGCATCCAGGTTCAGAGTTATGGTGTTTACTCGAAGAAAAAAAAAATCCACACTTTCTTGATAAGAGCTTACCGGAGCGAGAGACACACGGGCCGGTTGCCGTGTCGCATTAGTCATGCAGTAAAAAAGGGAGCAGGCGTATGTGGAGGAAGAGGAGCGCACCTCTTGAGATGAGTAAGCACAGCCCTACACTCAATTTACTGCTTGATTTATGAGTTCATTTCCTGTGCAAAGTTCTCAGCGGGGGTGAGGTGGTATATCTTTCCCAACTATAGGTAGCGGTGGCTCCACTTCCCAATCCCCCATGAGACCCACTCTCACCACTCTGGGCCTTCACTGGGACTATAAATAATGGCTGGTGTAGCAAGTACACACTGAACACAGAAGAGAAGAGAGGATGCCTGAACATCTTTATTCATGAAGGGGGTTCTTATCTTCCACTGCAGAGGACGAGACGGATCCGGACCACTCTGCATACTGAAAACGTTGCTTACAGTCATGCTTACTGTATTATCTTGTCTGCTCTTAGATAAGTGAGGGAGCAAGTGAGCGTATCTATGTTCCCAGGGTCCTATGTCGCCCACTTCAATATACTCTTAACATGACTTGACCCTCATATTTTATTTGGGGTTGAATTTTGACCTGTTTCAAGATAAAAAACCATCGTCATAAATATTATCCAGTTTTTTATTGGTAGCTTCAAGGCTTCATATAAACATACCCCACCCCACCTCCCCATGGGTATCATTTGATCAGATTTTTGGTTGCCAAAGGTTGCCTAACATTAAGCAAGTTTTAACTTTACCCAAACCACATTTCAATTCATTTGATTCAAACCGCGATATTTCCCTATCCCTAACCGAGTGGTTTCAGTGTCTAACCCTTACCAGACAGTGTTGAGGTCACATGTCATAAAACATCATTACATGTTGGCAGTGATTTATCATGGTTTCAACTTATTAAAAAAAAAAACAAAGAACTCAGATGGGTTGTTCTGGAGTGGATCGTAAATCAACCCATGTAATCATTATAAGACCACGGGAAGCAGGAATGTCATATGTTGGAGAGATTTTCAGACAATTCTAAAGGAATGTGACTGAAAATGGTTCTATAACGTTATTAGAATGTTAGATCATGGTTTCTAATGATTCTCTTTATTGCAGTTGTGTTTGTAGGATTTGATATTACAATTCTGAGTTTAATTGGCACTTTATTGATGTCTTGAGTTGGGATGGGGGTAATACTTTCATTAGGGTCATCAGTTGGGTACCCTCCTTCATTGGTGTTTCTTTCTCCTCCTGTCTCTCTCTATCATCTTTATCCATTAGATTCAAATATATCAATGCATCCACCACTAAGTCATACTTCTTCCCCGGAGTTGTGTCTGTGCTCTCTCTCCCTGTAGGTCACCTGGGGTTGTAGATAGTCCTGGACCAACTACCCCTTGCCCTGGCCCTGTGTTACTCTCCCCTCTCCTCTCTCTCTCCTCTTGACCCCTATCCCCATCTCTCGCTCTCTTAACCCCTTCCCTCCCCCCCCCCTTCTCTCTCCTCTTACCCACCTCCCCATCTCTCTCCCTCCCCAACCAGTCGAGGCAGATGACCGCCCACTCCGAGCCTGATTCCGGTTCTCTGAGGTTTCTTCCTGTTAAAAGGGAGTTTTTTCTTGCCAATGCCGCCGAGTGCTTGCTCATGTGGTAATGTTGGGTCTTTTTCATTGTATTAAAGAGTAAGGTTCTAGACCTGCTCTTTTATATAAAGTGCCTTAAGATGATGTTTATTGTGATTTGGTGCTATACAAATAAAGATTGATTTAACCTCTTTGTCACTGGGATCCTTTCTCTTCAGTCAAATCCATTTTCTGCTTTGCTTGGTGGCTTCCAGAAGGCTTGCCAGAGGTTTTGTCTTTGTAGTCCTAGCCAGTTCGATGTTGCTACAAACCCTCCACACCCTACACTTCTAACTGTGTCGACATGTACATCACATGTAGAAGATGTAGATGGAGAAGATGGTCTTGTACAGGGCATTGGTCTTGCATCAAGTAGTGAAGTAGCTGTTTCATGTGTGTACAGTATATGCTGCTGGTATATATGATGTCTGCACATTGTTACATTTTCACAGCTCATAAATTAAGTACTGGACTATAAGAGAGTTGCAAGTTTAAAGCTTTAGAAAGGGTGGATTGGATTCCAATTCCTAGGTGTGGTTACAGCAAATGCACAGGGTTGGAATGACCTGTGATTGTGGGATCAATGTAATATCTTTTCATAAGGTCCATTACCCCTGCTGGAAACATAAAAGTTTGAGAGAGTACATATGTAGAAATGGGTAACATCAGACCCCTGTCATGTTCCCATTATGCTATGGATAAATCTAGGGAGCACAAACTGCTGAGAACAAAGGACTCCATAAGCATCATAAGATATTTTGAAGAATGGGATGATAGAGAGGTGAAAGGAGGTCTGCTTCTCTGCGAGTGTGCGCACGCATTTTATAAATCAGGGACAGATGCATTCAAATATAGTTGCTTTTATCCTTCAAAACAGTTTAAGGAGATGCAACTTCAGAGGAGGGGTGCTGAGTCAAAGGTTGCCACAGCGTCTCGGATCACGAGAACAACTTTCTCAAAAGTGTTTTTGAGTGCGCCTGTAAGTGAAGCAAAGGTCTAACAGGCTGCTGTTTGTTGACGCTGGCAGATGTGGGTGCGTGGCGGTGCCAGCCCCGCTCCCTTTCACACGCCGAGAATCCAGACAANGACAGGCTGCTGTTTGTTGACGCTGGCAGATGTGGGTGCGTGGCAGTGCCAGCCCCGCTCCCTTTCACACGCCGAGAATCCAGACAAATGGAAGTGTCAGCTGCTCGACACTTGCTCGACCAACTCGGGAGCCGGGCGGCGATTCTTGCCTACAAAACTGCCCGCTAGGTTCTCATCTCGTCTTTGTTGTCTATTTTCAACGAGGCAGCCGCAGGGGTCACAAGTGGTGAATCAGCCTTGTGGGAAGGAGAGATGAAAGAGCGCCGCAGTGGGGAGGGGAAAGAGAGAGAGAGAGAGAGAGAGAGA
>JANJYP010054138.1:0-13396 GCA_024605115.1 Rastrelliger brachysoma
AAAAAAAAAACACACACACATTAAAAGTTTAGTTTTAATGATGTTAACTAAAACATCTGTTGAAAGACATCATATTACCAATTTTAAGATTTGTTTTCAGTTTTTATGAATTACTGCTGTGGGTGTATGTGGAGCTGTGGGTGTGAGTGCATACTCACATCTCTTGAATTGTGAGATCTGGTTTCCACAAAATATCAGCAGGGACCACAATATGTTCAATTCCACAAAAGTCTTTTGGCTCCCAGGTAATATGTTCATTATTCCAAAACTACACAGAAAAACAGGATATCAGTCGGGAAAGGCAAATGATGAAAGAATGGAGTGAGAGAAAGAATTAATGAAAAGAAGCATTTTAAAGGTAATTATGTGACTTTTTGCTGAAGTTCAGTCTTCCTCAGGGAAAACTCACCATAAAAATCCAAACGTTAGAAATTAAAGTCTGGTCACTCTCTCTCTATGAACAAACAAATACAAAGTGTCTGAAAATGTTCCCAGCAGCACAATTAACATTACTGACCAAGTATCATAAAAACATACTGTGCTAATATAAATCACTAAGTTCATACACAGTAACGTGATTTATTGGAAAAGATGTTCAGTTCAAATCAATTGTGTTTGTGAAGACCATCAGTACTAATATGTTATAATGTGATACAAAGGAAATGTTTTTCAGGATACATTTTGTAAAATGGAAAAAAAAATACTGAAAATGGTAGCAGCCAATAAACAGATGTGATTTTCTAAAAAATCCTGGACTAAAAACAAGAATTGTATTGATTCAAAATATGCTCCTTGACATTAAATGCAAAAACAGAAGATTTGAAGCTTACCATATCTTGGATGGCATAGATTAGCATTTGCAGTTTTACTGTTGTAGGCGAGGTATGATTTTTAACAGGCCGGGACATGGAGTACAGATCATTTTTACTGGACAGACTCAGGTTCAGGTGGTTTAAAAGATGCTGATAACTGCAGCTATCGTCAGAGGACGCTCCGTCTACTGCAACAATATCAAGACATTTTCTCTGTCACAGTAAATTCTCAAAAGGAAAGAAATTTGCTTTTATATCAGCACTTCAGAGTCTGAACACCAGAGTTCTGTGCTCTTACAGAAATTCACCAACATCTGGGTATAAACTGATTTTGAATGAATTTTAAAGTCATGAAAAGGTCACATATAACACAATAGTAATTTCCTGTGTTTGTGGTCATCAAAAAGCCATTTTAACATGAATAATGGCAGGTTTAATCTCATTAAATTTATTATACATATTTATATAAATACCAAACTCCATACTCTGAGAATCCACACCAAATCCCATACATGCTAAATTTAGCCTTTAACTAAACAGCAGGACATTTCTAAGAGTTAATATGCATGTATCATCAAACTGTCCCAACTTACCTGTGAGGAGGAGCAGAATGAAACCTGCGAGCATCATGTTGTTGAGAGGTCTGCACAGTAAATGAGTGTCCTTGTTCTCTTTGTGCTGTTTATATGTTTGTAGCCGTAATGTCACTGCCTCACTAGGAGATGATTGGTCAGATGATTGTTAATGATGTTAATCTGATTAGTCTGTGGATAGAAACACAAGTAATGCAACAACAGTGCCAGGAAGTGCCAACTGCCCATGACACTCATTTTTCATGTCACCCAGCATGACATCTCTTTGGTAACCTGTCTCACTTCAGAGTACATCAGATGTGTCAGCAATAGGGAAATGTTATGGCCTTTCCTTTAATTGTTTCACCTTTAATTCTGAGAAATCTGTTGTTTTTGTTTTTATTTTGGGTTCATTTCTCGATGATAGCACAAGCACTTACATTAACTTACCCTTGAATCCCAGCAACTACTACTATGATAGACACTGGCATTAGTTACAATAGGGAGCGCTTCATGTCTTGCTGTTTCGTCACATTAAACATTATGTTCATATCACATCACTTCTATTAGAATTATGAAATGAAAGAATTTCCTGGCTCTAGATGTTAATATTTCCATGGTTTTATGTTAAACCTTTGTTTCATAATTATGTGTAATTTCTGATTAATCTCTTTTTCTCTTGGTGTGGACAAGGGCTGTACTTCCTTCATGTGCTAGGAACTGGCTACATCATGCTGTTACCATGCCGCTGATAGGCTAACTGAACTGTCAGTAGTCAAATTGCATTGTAGTCAAATTGCATTGTGGGAAATATAGGCAACAAGTTTATGTTTCATCCTGACATGAGTCAATCAAACCCTAGTTGTATTAGAGGAAAAGTTGATGAGTTTCATGGCAGTCTATCCAATAATAATTGGGATATTGATATATAGACCAAAGTATACTGCAGTGGCTAACATTACCATCTACAGAGCAATATCCATCCAAAACATCAAATTAATGGAAAATTCACCAGCAGTGACAATCAATTGATTTACGATTCCTAACATATTGGGAGTTTGTCAAATGTAACACTTAACTAGACAAGACTGCATGTTTTTAAACAATTGCATAGAACAACAAATAAGGCAGCAAGATTTACAGCTTTTGCTCTAAAAATTGGTGATGGATAACATTGACAATTATCACATTTGACATTGAGATTTTTGTTTTCTCTGTCATGAGAATTGAAGTGCAACCCTGTTCTAGCCTTTGCCACAGGCAGCTGTCCTCCAGCCCTAGAGCGCCAAGCAGCATTAGGGTGCAGAGACAACATAAAATCTGAGTTGAATGCACAGTGATGCATAAAGATCTATTACTGCATTTCACTTCAAATTCACTTCCGTTGAAAGCATCTTGTTCCGGTCTTATTAATAAAATTACGCATCAATTAGACTTTATATGTATAGCTTTTCATACTGTGATGGCCAGCCAAACATGGTGAAGCAAACACACTCACTTTTTATTCTTTGTTTCATTTTTTTTCTACACAAGTGAATTTCATTTGCAGCTGACCACACCAAACAATTTGACACAATACAGTTTAACTTAAAATCTGTTTATTTACTCTGAGCCTTATATTGTTTAGTGGAGTGCACACATTTTAATAATGTAGTTTTCATTATTAGTTTCTGTTATATTAATCATCTGTTTCTCACAATGAGCAAATCACTGAATGGCCCTAAACCATTTGTTGATTTGTAGACCAGTAGCAGAACTTTAAAATCTATCCTATAGCTGACTGGGAGCCAGTTTAAAGATTTAAGAGCTGGGGTGATGTGCTTTGATCTCTTTGTTCTGGTTAAAACTCAAGTTGCAGCGTTTTGAATGAGCTGCAGCTATTTGATGGCTTTTTGGGAGAGTCCAGTTAGAAGACCGTTACAGTAGTCGAGTCTACTGGAGATAACAGCATGAATCAGCTTCTACTGGTCTGTTTGGGACATAAAGCCCTAACTCTGGGTATATTCTTAAGCTGATAGAAGGCTGTTCTGGTGACTGATTTGATATGACTGCTAAAGGTCAGATCTGACTCTATCAGCATACCAAGGTTTCGGACTTGGTTTTTAGTTTCTNTAGGCTGTTCTGGTGACTGATTTGATATCACTGCTGAAGGTCAGATCTGAGTCTATCAGCATACCAAGGTTTCGGACTTGGTTTTTAGTTTCTAGAGACAGTGACTCAAGGTGTTTACTGACAGCAACACTCTTCTCTTTATTGACCAAAACAATGACCTCAGTTTTCTCCTGATTTAACTGAAGGAAATTTTGGTTCATCCAGTTTTTGACTTAGTCTCAACAGTGACACAATGACTCTATTGGACTGCAGCTGTCTGGGGACTGTGCATTATATATCTGCATGTCATCTGCATTGCTGTGATAGCTGACATTAGAACTCTGCAGAATTTGAGCCAAAGGCAGCATATACAGTATATCTGCATGTCATCTACAGCTACTTTTAAGGGTTTAAGAGACATGCCTCATTAAAATGAGCAATTTATTATCTGCTGCAGATCTGTTTGGACAGTTCACAATAGTTTAAAAAAAGTCAGATGGCATTGTGTCAAGACAGCATCAGCAGATAGCATGTTGATAGGTTAGGATGCTGAACTGTTTCTTCTACAGTTTTTTGGTGATAATTTCTATTAAATTAAACCATATAGATTTGATTTTTTTTATTGAAAAAGGAAGCAAATTCATTACATTTCTTTAGGGGGGCTTATCAACCATAGCAAAGAGAGTGTGAATGTTGTTGATGTTCTTAATAATGTCGCTGTCTAGCCTTGAGTAACTTGTTAAATTACAAAGACTTTGTTTCTAGAGGTCATGGTGAATTTGAAGTTGAGCTTTTCTTCATTTACGCTTTGCTTTCCTGCATTCTGTTTTCAAGGCCTTTACCATTATACACTAGTGCCCCTCCATGGTGTTTTCTGTCTGCTCTGGTTGTCTTAATTTTAATAGGTGCAACACAAATGATCAGAGAGAGCCAAGTCCGTAATATCAGCAGAAGAAATGTCAACACCTTTGGCCTCGAGTGTGTGTGGCCCTTTCACATGTTGAAAAAGGCCAAAGGTGTCTAGTAGAGCTCAAAGTTCTTTGGCATTAGTGTCCACGTGAATGTTTCCAAACCCCACATGCAACAACAAGAAACATGAAAAAGGGTGGTACTATAGAGGTTTTGTTCTTGTATGGTGTGTTTTGGTATACATTTGTGACTGGGCTGCTTGTTAATGCCGTGCACACAGTCTGAATACCTGAGCCTGTCTTGAATTACTTTGATTGCATGAGTGTGGCTTGGCTTTTATGGAACTGCTTTAGCCTCATCTCATTCGTTAGGCTTGTTCAAGTCAGGTGTTTGAGAGTAAGCCCGGCTTTTCTGAACTTGTCTTATGGAGCAGAGCCATGGCTGGCACCCCAGTCGAACAAAAGCACAAATACCCCAAACTGTCTCAATGTTACCTTATGAAAACCCCACAAAGTGTTGTTTTTACTGTTTATTGCTGCATGACAAAGACTACTTCATGATTTCACAACAAAATTACAGAACTGTTATTTCACCAGTTTAGTATGTGACATACATATGGAGAACGCCACATGCCATTATTCAATCCACATAAAAACACATTTTCGTGGCTTCTGAAAATGATCCAGTGATCCATGCATCCTCATGCATTAACCTCATTACACTGCTTCTTACATGCTTCCTTTTTGGTACATTTAGATCATGTGTTTGGTGGATTCATTGAACAATAAGACTATGCATATTGAATACATAATAAATATATTACTGATTGATATATTACAGTATCATAATATTACTGGATTAGTGTCACGAGGTGATACCGAGTACATGTGAAACATGCAAACACCACTGAACCACTATGTTCTGATGGTGTAATAGGTTGATAATTTTCTTTTAAGGAAGACATATCATGCACATTTACAGGTCTATATTTATATTCTGGGGCTGACTCGCATTTAACTTCTTTTGTGAGTCTTATCTTAGCCCTACTCTACTTGGTTCTTTTTGCATTTCCACTCGGGGTAGTACCTGGTACCAGCGACTTTTTTTAGTACCTGCTCAGGTAGATACTATGAACTAGTGGAAAGTACCCAAACCGAGTAGAGCTGAGTAGTGCTGGAAATGTGTAGAGGAAAAGCACCAATACTGGCAGTTTTGCAGCCCCTCAGTTCAGACTGTCTGAAATAGGCTGTTTCCAAGTACTGTCCCCCCCATCCAGAATTTAACTTGAAAACTGGAAATGTAACTGTTCATGTTTGAGAAGAAATCTGATCTGAATTATGTAACATCAGTTTATTACTATATGAAAGAAAATCACTAAAACTATGTTGTGTTTGTATTCATTAGGGTTCTGTCATTCAAGTGAATATCTTCCAAAAATTATAATTTAATTAATAAAAAAAATCCCTCTTTGGCCTACTGCCCCTTCACTGCAATTGCAACACTTTAAGACCATAAGCACTTGATTTGACTAATTTGGATGGCTGAAGCCTCGGAACAACCCAGTGTGACCCCTTAATGGCCTGTAATGGGCAACAAAAAGATGCACCCATGCTAAAAGCATGCACATAGGGAGGAGTTTTCCAGGTTGTAATTGTTTACCTTAGTATTGAAAGTCACATGATAGCGACCCTTCCTAGAAGTAAGAGTACTACAACTCAATCATATGTTTCACTGTTATGCTGTAATGGCTGTAAAGATAATGGCTAAAAACAGACTGGCAGCTATGATGTAGAAAATAAAGAAAACTCTTTTGATTGTTTTAGCCTTTCTGGTCCAGTAGCCGGGCTTCACATCTTCCTTCCTGCTCTCGAGGAGCAGAGTCAGGCTTTTCATCACCTCCCTCAGATCATCTGAGAGCTTTTCAGCGGCAGGTGTCTCCTCCATCAGCTGGCTGCTGCTCCCCNAGGCTTCACATCTTCCTTCCTGCTCTTGAGGAGCAGAGTCAGGCTTTTCATCACCTCCCTCAGATCATCTGAGAGCTTTTCAGCGGCAGGTGTCTCCTCCATCAGCTGGCTGCTGCTCCCCTGCAGAAATGGTTAAGGAGACAGTGGTTAATTAACACAATCATCAACCAAATGACACTAACAGCTGCTACATTTCATATAGTTTTTTTTGGTGATATATGCATTTGACTTAAGTTTTGCACATTTTTATGTCAAATGCATCATTCTGGTGCACTCTGAGCAACATTAAGAGGTTATATCTAGATATTTGGTGTGTTTTAGTAATTTAACTACCAGTTAATGTTTGAAACAGACAATCAAAAAAGACGAATGTCCATATTTCAGCTCTGAGACAAAGAAAGCAGAAATGACAAAGTTCGACTAGTTCATTACTCATGAACATATATAATACTGTTTCAGTGGCTAAATAACCATCTTTGCTTATCTGGAAGACCTGGCTTCCAGATGTCTTGGAGGAGGACCAGGACAGATTGTATTGTACAGATGAAAAGAAAGAAGATTGCTAGTAGCCTTTGCTTTTTTACTGAACCAACCAAAGCATAGCATACAAAGCTTAATGTTGCTGCTGTATGCATATCTGTATGCATGCATGCTGTATGCATCTCAACAGCACACCAATGTTTTGTATTGAAAGGTTTGAGGTGGAGCTGTTGCGTGGTTAAATATAACCACTGTGAAACAATCAAAAATAACGTGTTATTGATCTGATTCACCAACTTTCTTATGATCAGCGTTCCCTATCTTCATTCACTCTCACTTGAAAAAAAATGTATATCTTAAAACTGAATATACCATCCAGCCCTAAAACAACATAACGTGTATAAACTCACAGTGAGACTGCGGCAGCACAAATTAGACTATGAAGGGAAATGAATGGGAGTTTGAATGCACCAAGCTCTTTCAGTCCCAAGTGTTTTTTTTTTCTTTTCAAACCAGCCCTTTAGAGTGTAACATAATTCCAACCTTGAGCAGTTCAGATGGAGTTTCATTGGCAGACACATCAGAGATGCATGCAAGAGTCCATTTCTTCTTCTCTGAAAGTACATTTGGCACAAAAGATAGAGCATATTTAGTATTAATTAGTTTCAATTACACATTGTAAATGTGCTGATTCCAATGCATTCGGAAAATTATAGACATTTACAGAAATGTCAGACAGATGTCTCTAAAGCTGGAAAAACAAAAACAAACCATTGCACATGCACAGATGCCACTAGACTAGAGAAATGAGAGAAAATGTGTCCTTATTGTTGACTTTATGCACAAACTCCTGTCCTTTTGCTTTATCTTTGAAGAAATTACTTTACCTCCATTACAGCTGAAGTTCGCTTTGCCCTGTTTGTCCCAACAGTCCTCATTCAGGCTTCGGTCTCTGTCTGCCTCGTTGTCTTGGGATTCAGAGTCTTTTGCCATCAGATACATCACAACAATAGTGTTCAGGAGACTGAGCAGCATCAATCCAAAAACCCCTATGCAATAGATAGCTGAGGGGAGCAATGCAGAT
Organism: Rastrelliger brachysoma; assembly: GCA_024605115.1. Taxonomy (NCBI): domain Eukaryota; kingdom Metazoa; phylum Chordata; class Actinopteri; order Scombriformes; family Scombridae; genus Rastrelliger; species Rastrelliger brachysoma. Next base: position 7,913 of record JANJYP010054138.1, read on the forward strand.
GAATAACTACAGTCAGTTAGTGGGTCAGTAGGTGCAGTTCACACTCATAGCATCAAGCCTGATTATCTTCATATATTGCCATGGGCCTCCTCCTGGTTGGATGTGCCCAGAGCCACATTTTCTCTCAAAGTAATAAAGAAATGTTAATATTAAACATATTTGGCAGGTTTGGAAACTGCCAAATATGGCAAATAAATAAATAAATAAATAAATAAATAAATAAATAAATAAATAAATAAATAAATAAATAAATAAATAAATAAATGTTAATCTTGCTGTTCAGTATCTGCTGGTCATACTACAGAAACATTAAACATTGTACTGCTATGTTCAAGCACTAGCAGAACTTTGTTAGTGATAGGATTGGTCTCTCATCGTAGACTGTAAAAACAAGAATGATTTTGCTGACTTGTACTTTACAGCCTCCAGTTTGGCCACCTTGAAGTTTTGGAGCCTAAAATGATTCATTCATTCATAAAAAATGATGTCTCTGAACATTATCAGTAATTGGGGAAAGTATTTAGTATTATATAAAATAGAATTTCTAAGATACAGACTATGAAGTACAGTAATAATGAAGGCAAAACTGAGCTTCCTTACCTATAAGTGGAGCCTTATCTGATGAGGAAGGCAGAATATCATTGAGAATAAGCTGCATCACAGTGACAGCCAACAGCACAGTGACCTTGAAGCTTAACTTCTCACCCGCACTGTCTGAGATCAGGAAGGAGGCCAAGTCCAAACTCAAGAAGAACAAGACAGGCAGCAAGAAGTTCACGATGTAGAGGACTGATCGCCTCTTCATTGTAATCTGTGAAATCATGTTCAGAGGTCAGGTGGATGTTCCTCCTGCAACTTAATCATCACAAGGTATTCTGTCCCAGTCACCTAATGTCTGCAGTGGTGGAAGTCGTCTTCAGATTATTCACTTTAAGGAAAGTATTAGCAGTAAAATGTAGTCAAGTGCCCAAAGTAAAAGTATCCAGAAATACGTACGGTGTAAATGACCATGCTTTGGTTGAGGCCAAAGTAGTTGAAAGTTGTTGGTGTGGTTGTCATGTTGATGAAAAGCCACTCGTACTGGATCTTCATCAGTTCATGAGACCACTCTGTGTCCTTAGAAGAGTTAAATTCGGGTGTAAGGACTAGTTGCTCACCTGAAATGGGAATGGGAAAAATCTAACTGTAAGGCACATTAGTAGGTCAACAAGCAAGTAATGCATAAATAATTTATATTAATGTATAGACCAAACACACATTTTCAAAGACAGATCATGATCTCACCAGTGTGGATGGTAGACCTGAACGAGATATTACAGCTTTGCACGTCGAAAGGGAATTTATAGATTTGCATCTTGCAGGTGGTGACTAGCACCTGATTGTACCAATTTTCAACTTCACCATTATTATTAATGACGAGATAAGGACTTTGAGAGGCCTTGTACGTATCTGTCCTGTATGAAACAAATGCACACAAACACATACACACACACACACACACTGATGTTAACTGAAACTTTTCAGTTTTTATGAATTACTGCTGTGGGTGTATATGGACCTAGGTGTGAGTGCATACTCACATCTCTTGAATGGTGAGATCTGGCTTCCACAAAATATCAGCAGGGACCACTATACGTTCAATTCCACAAAAGTCATCTGGCTCCCAGGTAATATGTTCATTATTCCAATACTACACAGAAAAACAGGATATCAGTCAGGAAAGGCAAATGATGAAAGAATGGAGTGAAAGAAAGAATAAATGAAAAGAAGCATTTTAAAGGTAATTATGTAACTTTCTGTTGCAGTTCAGTCTTCTTCAGAGAAAACTCACCATAGTAATCCAAACGTTAGAAATTAAACTCTGGTCACTCTCTCTCTATGAACAAAGAAATACAAAGTGTCTGAAAATGTTCCCAGCAGCACAATTAACATAACTAACCAAGTATCATAAAAACATACAGGGAAAGATGACGCTATAACATTCACAGTAAACTGACAATCTGGCACAGAAGGAAAGGAGGAACCACTTAAATACACACAGGGGTTATCAAGACACAGGTGTGACACATTAGGGAAAAGGACGCTATGAAGCAAGACAAGAGAAAAGAAATAAAAAAAAAAAGTAGATAAAGCAGCATAATGTACTAATTTACTGGTGCTTGACACAATTATGACTTTACAAGGATCCAGGACCAAAAACAAAAATTGTATTGATTCTGGCAGATCTCAATGTTATCTGAGCAAAAATAAAACATGCTCCTTGACATTAGATTCAGACAACACAAGATTTGAAGCTTACCATATCTTGGATGCCATAGATTAGCATGTCAAGTACTACGGTTGTAGGCGAGATATGATTTTTAACAGGTCGGGACATGGAGTACAGATCATTTTTACTGGACAGACTCAGGTTCAGGTGGTTTAAAAGATGCTGATAACTGCAGCTATCGTCAGAGGACGCTCCGTCTACTGCAACAATATTAAGACATTTTCTCTGTCACAGTAAATTCTCAAAAGAAAAGAAATTTGCTTTTATATCAGCACTTCAGAGTCTGAACACCAACATTTGTATCTGTGGGTATAAACTGATCATGAATGAATTTTAAAGCCATGAAAAGGTCACACATAGCACAGTCGCAGTAATTTCCTGTGTTTGTGTTTCTTGTGTTCACTTTAAGATAAACATTAGCATGACTTCAAATTTAATCACAGAAAATGTCAGCACAGGCTCTGAACTGAATAGAAATATGTGGAAGAGCAAATATTATATGAAGTCACATGATGCCTCTATCCAGTACCAGTTCAGTACTTGAGTACGAACAGTTAGTAAAATCTTTTTCCCTTTTTGTAAAAAAAATTATTTCAAAAATGTTAGCACTTCCCCAACATGCATTTCTAACAGCCTGAACACGCTTACAGCAGAAATTTAGCAAGCCTCAGAAATAATTACAGTCATAATAAAGAGGAGAAGAGCAGGACATTTCTAAGAGTTAATATGGATGTATCATCAAACTGTCCCAACTTACCTGTGAGGAGGAGCAGAAAGAAACCCGCGAGCATCATGTTGTTGAGAGGTCTGCACAATAAATGAGTGTCCTTGTTCTCTTTGTGCTGTTTAGATATTTGTAGCAGTAATATCACTGAATCACACTAGAACACAATTGGTCAGATGTAAAGACCCGCCCCTTTGTTTTGTTAATTTATGGTTTAACCTGATTAGTCTGTGGATAGAAACACAAGTAATGCAAAGATGCCAGGAAGTGCCAACACCCCATGACACTGCATGTGGGCAGATTTGATTTGATATTAATTATAGATGATTTATGCAGGAGATACAACATGCTCCCCAGAGTAAGGTCCCACCCTCTCTCTTCGCTATGCTCTTGTTACTCTTTGAATAGTCTCAGCTTCAAAAAGTTTCCAACATAGTTCTTGATGTCAGAAAAACAGGACAGAAATGAACATTTAACATACTTAAGATGAATTTTGCTATCAAACCAAAAACAGTTGATTTCTCACTTTCTTAATTGTTAATGTTTAGTTTCAGAAGTAAAGCAGATCAATGTAGGAGCTGCTTCTAAGAGGACAAATGTCAAGAATAAGCTAACATGCTACAATTTATGTTTTGTTTTGTTTGTTTGGTTTTTTTGTGGCACAGACACCACACACACGTATAAAAAAATATATGGAATTAATGTTTGAATATATATCGAATGAAAGCTGGCATCATCTAGACATGGGCACCATCTTTTGAAGTGCAATGTTATTCTAAACAGATGTTGCAAACTGTCTTTGTTTATCAATAAAAGACTCCAGATAACCTAGAAGTGGTTCGGGATCAGAGTTGATTTATGGTACAGATGGAAATAAAGAAGCTCTTTAATTTTTTGATTTTTTTTTTTACACTTAACCAATCGAAGCAGCACAATACTGCTGTTTTACACATCACGCAGGTTTGAGGTCTAACGTAGAGTTGGGTGAAGGTGTGGGGAGTTTATTTGTGCTGTTAGATATACAGTAACCACTGTGAAACAATCAGAAAATAATGTGTTACTATTCTGATTCACCCAAGGGAGTAGGTTTGATTTTTGACATTGGTGAGGGCATAAAAGTGGTCCAAGGCAGCACTCCTGAATGATGTTTTTGCAGTTGCAATCATAATAAAAAATCAATAAATCATAAATAAATAAATCAAACATCAGTAGGCCTAATTGACATGATTATAATATTATATATCTGAATATCTAAAGAGAATGTGCTTTCTGTAAGGTTAAAGCAACTAATGAAAGACAAGGAGGCAACTTTGAAGAATTAGGCTAGAGACATGACTTCTATCAGAGATTGACTGTTAACCCTTTGTGTACCATAATCATTGACTAAACACTACAGTATTCATAGGGACTACAGTACAAAGTAGTGGGATATTGGTAGGGATGTATCCCTACGGTCCCTGCCCAATCCTACGCCCCAGTGACCGTGTGATGTTAAACAGATAAGTATGTATTTAATCAGGTTTTTTGATGCCCCCAACACTGGGTGACCCTCAGGAAATTGATATAAGGGTCAAAAATGGCCAGAGTTCTTCTTTAACTTGCAACCCTATTTAATGATAGATATATTTAAATATAGGTGCACTTTAGTCTCTGTGTCTATTGAAACACCCGCCAATCAAGCAGTCTTTGTGACTGATGCTCCTGCCATTGGTGCCCCAACAGTCAACCCCCTTTCAGTTGCTTTGATCTTTTCCTCTTGCTATCTTGAAAATCAAAATCAGCTGGGCCTGCTTAGCACTTTCAATTGCCACATGTTATTGAATCAACAAAAGCAACATCGACTGTGAAGATCTGATTTATGTTGCAGCGATTTAGAGAGCTTTTAGCAAAAACTAGTGTCCATTAGTGTGTCTCCCTTTATTTAAATAAGTCACAAAGACAAGAATTACTTGATACTTACAGATTTTGAGTGTATTTCACCAGGTTTTTAATATATTTCTGACCTGTACATTTAAATTGGAGCTTAAAAATCAACGGAAACATTATCGTATTATTTCCTATTAATCAATTTGATTAAAAGGTATAAAAGAGTTCTTTGAATGAAAACCCCACAAAAATTTAGTTTTTACTATTTATTCCTGCATGACAAATACTACTTCATGGTTTCAGAACAAGATTACAGAACTGTTATTTCATCAGATTAATATCACATGCAGATTTGAAAGCACGCCACATGCAAGAACAATCCACATAGAAACACATTTTCTTGGCTTCTGAAAATCATCCTGTAACACATGCAGCCTCATGCATTAACCACATTACACTGCTTTTTACATGTTTCCTTTTTGGTACATTTAAATCATGTATTTGGTGGATTCATTGAACACACATATTGAATACATAATAAATATATTACTTAATGACATATTACAGTTCCATTATATAATTGAAACCAATATGCAAACACCACTGAACCACACGTATACCTATG
>JANJYP010054146.1:0-12082 GCA_024605115.1 Rastrelliger brachysoma
TTTTTTCATTAGTTACTGTTTAAAACGTCAAGAATCAACTTGCAGGTGTTCAGGATCTTGCAGAGTTTTAACATAGCAACTGAGAAAAACACAGTCCGCTCATGAGGCCTGTGTGATCGAGTTGAAACAGCTACTAAAGCAGCTACTAAATGGACCTTCAGGTGAACATCATGTGGCAATTTAATTACCTGTTACAGTTTGTTTGGCAGCGTGTTACCCTCTGACTCACTTTTTAGCACCTTGTCATACACACACACACACACACACACCTGCACTGATACGATGTTGGTACTCGGGGCGTTGGGCACCGCCATCCACTCCGGCAGGTTCATGCTGCTGTCGCTGTTGGCCCGGAGGAAAGGATGAGGGTGGGGTATTGCCAGCGTCCGCGCGCTCTCCCGCCTCTGAGGGGCATATTTTGGAGACTCAACGAAGGGAACTGGGAGGTGAGAGGAAACAGGAAGGACAATGAAGCGAGTGAGTGATTATTTTCAGTAACGCTGCTCTTATTTTGCACATTCCTATTTCTTTCTAATTTCCATTTCCAAACATTTCTCAATATGCTAGTGATGCTCTTNTATTTCTTTCTACTTTCCATTTCCAAACATTTCTCAATATGCTAGTGATGCTCTTTTCTGTTGCTTCCTTTTATTTGCTGATTAAAGAACCTGTGGATGTCCTGTGTATCATTTAAGCTCAGCAAAAAGTCGAATGTTGTAACTGGTGTGAAAATTTCAGCTACTTACCAACATCTGTATCTCTGTGATTTTTGATTATTTCGCCCAGCTCAAAATGGCCAGACATTACAGCCACCTGTTGAACACACACACATACACACACACACATATATAAATAAATATACAGTACATAGAAACTTTTAGATACCATCATAGAGCAAAAACTGTGAGCTGAGACTTGTCTCTACACCCAGATTAAGATTAGTGATGGTTGTATGTTGTAAGTTTTCTACTTACTTCACTGAAATTTTTACGAGTTCCCATGTACTTATCGCAACATTTCAACCTTTTTCGACCTTTATGTCACGCACCTTTATCCGACTAAACTATACCAATCACCTTACTTTCTTGACTCTGTTTAATTTTGATGTTTTCTTGTGTGCATTTCAACTTGATTTGTAATTATAACTCTTACACTTTAACAAGATTTTTAGCCAACAAGGTTAGAGGATATCTAGAAACATGCAGTCAAAATGATTTGCTGTTTTCTTAAAAAAAATAATTACAGAGCAAAAACTAGTGAGTGCTCTCACATGAGTACATATTTTGTTAGGTTTTTTTTTTTTGTCTAAATGCTTTCAACCTCTTTTTCATATTACATAGGTCAATACACAATCCAGCAAATTACAGTTTTCTCCTTGTTCTCTTGTTTCCTCTCTCTCTCTCTCTCTCTCTCTCTCTCACACACACACACACACACACACACACACACACACACACACACACACACACACACTTTAACACACAACAGATTGTCTCAGCTGTTTTTTTTTTTTTTCCTGCACTGACAGAGTTAATGTATCCAGATTAAGGGGTCACACGCAATCCTGCCACCTGGGAACTTCTATGTGCATCGCAGCACAATAATGGTTTAAAGTGAAATTAGGCCTTGGCACTTTCTGCTACGTTAACTTAATAAGACACTAAACCATACAACCACCCAACATGCATAATTACCCCAGCCAGACACTCAGCCATTACCTGAAAGGGGGTCTGCCCACTGTTATTTTTTGTGTCTTTATTTGCTCCCCGGTAGAGGAGAATTCGTGCACAGCTTTCCTGCAACAAACAGTATTGATTATTGTACATTTATAGAAAAACACTTACTGTTTATGATGTAGACATGTTATTTGCTCACATGTATGCTATGGCATGAGGAAGTGTATTATATCCCCCCCCCCCGTTTTTTTTTACTTTATTTGAAATTAAATATGCAAAATGAAAACAATTTTAAAGCAAACGGCGGTGGAATTTCTAAAATGTTATGTAAGAAATATCTAGTGCTTAGGTGTTATACATACATTTTTCAAATTTCACTTTCTTAACATTAAAGGGAGTAAAAGATTTTGTTCAATCTCACAATGCTGTACCTAAAGATGTTTGTGTACTATATCTAAGTAAAACAGGCTGTCCTGTCTTGTAATATCATTTTGTACTTTAAAAAGTGAAACGCCAGGTTTTGAAGTTAATTTGACATAGTGGATGAACCATGCAATGATGATGCTATTGAGCCTAAAAAGACTCCTTGGATGTTTTTTTCCTTGGTCTGACATTGTGAGCGATACATCTGTAAATCAGTGGAATCTTTTTTTTTTTTTTTTTTTTTTTTTGGAGTGTCACAACCTCAAAATGATGAGAAATGACTCGTTTCACTATCAAAATTTGATCCTTTCAGTCTGATAAAATTTGGAAAATCTGAAAGAGCCGCATGATTGAATTATTTTATCCCCACTCAAGTCACCTGGAGGGCAAAACTTGAACTGGAAGTTGCTCTGAAGCAAAAACCATGCAGAAGAAATTAAAACTTTTTTTTTGGCTTCATGCAGCACTGAACAACTTTTTCCTAACCTCTAACGCTGTATCCAGTTGGCTTTATAAATCCATGGTCAGCCTAAGATTTTGAGTGAGGCTAAAAGCTGTTGTGATTATAAAATGTCATTTTATTAAGTTTTAATGTTTTTTTATAAACGAAAAGGCATTTAGATTCTCAATATGTGCCCAGTTTATCCAAATAACACCTGTTTGGAAATTTGCTTTTTTGGAGATGGCCGGTCACCTCATTCACTGGAGGGGCTGCTCTTAACCCTATCATGTATAGTGTTCACTACAGTGGACAGCTATTCAATACCTCTTTTCTTATATATTCATGGATGTTGATGCATTTCAGACACCACAGTGGACACTAGCGCACCATCCCGTACTTTACTACTTCATCTAAGTTTTTTGCTTGTTAAATCAGTTAATTTATGTTATTGCAATGTAATTTAAGTTCAAATACTTTCTTTCAAGCTAAAGACAATTTAAAAAAATATAAATATGTATAGGAAAAAATCCTGACTGAGGTTATCAAAATTCATGCATGAAAGGGTTAAATATCACCTTTCATTACACTACAGTATGAGTTTTACCAGATTATTTCCTTCACTGTAAAAGTTGAAGATATCATAAGTGCATGTGAAATGAGCCTGTGCCTACCTTGTTGTATAAAGCACAGATGTGCAAGGCAGTGTTTCCAGAGGCGTTCTGGGAGGAAGAATCCGCCCCGTAGAAGAGGAGGTGCTCCAGATGCTGCGAGTTACCGTTCTGACAGGCCTGAAGATGAACAGATCATGGAGGAGAGATGGAAAGGGGGGGGGGCAGATGGATGTTAACCAGCAAATAAAAAAAAAAAAGATGAGGTGAGGATGAGAAAAAAAAGAGGAAGGATTTATGCGGTTGTTCAATAAAGAGGACAGAGAGGCAGGGAGGGAAAATGAGGATGAAGACGAGACAGTGACACAGACAGAAGCAACAAGGTTACAGTGATAAAGTGACACTGCATTTAATTAACACCACCTGCAAAGTTAGAGGGCGAGAACATAGTGCGATAACACAAGATCAAGCTAATAACAACAATAAGTATAGTCACAGCAATCATCATCATCATCATTATCATATCTATATAAATAAATGGATGCCGACATAGAGAAAGATCACACTGGATATAAACACTACATACATTTTATATTTATACATTTAATTTATAAAAGCAAATTCAGATTGGCTTTTGATTGAAAATGCTTTAATGTCTTTTTATTTATTTTTAATCAATTTCATTAATTATATAAACAGTAATCTACGTCAATTTATGTGGTCATATTATTTTTTTAAATTTATTTTATTGATTTTATTTGCTTTTTGTCCTTTAAAAGTAGTTTTTATTCTATTTTCTATTTAATGTTATATTTCATTTTACTTACTTTATATGTTTTGATATAAAATCTACCTATTTTTTACACTAACTTTCAATACAAACCGTCTTATTCTCTTTTATTTTTCTATTTTCTCATATTTATTTGACTTTATTAAATCTAAGTAGTTCAGAAAGCTGCTATATACAGTAAATAATATTTGACTTATTGACGGATATGTTCATTCCATTTTGTTTCTAAAACTTACACTATCATTTTATATTTTAATCTTAATTATTAATTATCATCAATTACAGCACAGCAACATTCACCTTCCAATTACTGCGCAGATTAATTAAAATAACATATCAAGATCAACAACTTTACTAACTTGAATCACTTTCTAATTTATAATTAACTGCAGGTAGTCATAGCAACAGTGCTTGTGTTTCACATTACATTACCAAGTCAGTTGTGTACCACAAATACATTAAAAAAAAAAAAAAGAATAACGTAATTTTATCTATTTTGTAAGATGAGATGATGATAATAAACTAACAATTCTCATCTCCATCATGTACATCATCCATCATCCATCATTTTCTCTTATAGGAAAACTTTGTGGTGCAAAATCACATTGATGTAAAAGCTTTATTTATATAACTGGACTTTGCTGGTTATGTTTCTGTCTATGTCTATATACAGTATATCTTCATGGTCTGAAGGTAATAAAATGCAGCTTGAATGAGGCTGACAACCTGCATACAACCGATAAAAATGGAGAAAAGATTCAGTGCAAAAGAAAGCAACATTTAAACACTGAATGCTTCTAATTTTGGATGCACAGATGAATCCAAATGTAAAGATATAAGCTTAAGGCGGATCGAAAAAATCTCAGTATCAATATTAAACTTTGAGTAAATCACATTCACACACTCACACACACACACACACACACACACACACACACACACACACACACACACACACACACACACACACACACACACACACACACAGACAGTGTAAGATGGAGGCCACAAGTTGCTAGGAGAGCTGAAGAGACAGATGTCGATGGGGTGTGGGTGATGATTACACTGAGATGAGGAGGCGGATACCTTTATATTTTCTCCTGGCCTCGGCTGTCCGCTTCACTGCCGGAATATGAGGCCGCAGGAGCAGGATGGGTAGGATGAAGGGTGAGAGTTATATCCGAGATAAAGGATGAGAGGTGTGGTGTTTCATGGCATGAATGTTTTTTGGGTTTGACGCAGACACTGATGCTGTACATACGCAGACACTGGAACACAAAGTATACTGGCACATTACCAAAAAAAATATAAGGATACATGGACATTGCACACTTGCAATATAAACAACAGAAACTAACACCCCAAATAACCAAAGGCAAAACATTTTTTTGTATGATGCTTCTTTATCGCAACCCTCAAATAGACACAAATTAGGCCACTGACCCTGTTAGATACAAAGATCTTTGCCCCAAGCGCCCTCTTACATAAAGAGTCTGCTGTTGCTTGAGCGTTGAATTAATTGCACACACACAAGAAGAAGAAAAAAAAAATAGATAACAGAAGAAAATATTGAATTTGTGATTTTAAAAGTCATAATGCTTTCTTTCTTGTCTGGGCATGTTATGTCTTTTTTTTATTAGATAAGGACAGTAGAGAGAGATGAAAAGAAATGGGCCCGCTGCTGGAATCAAAACGCAGACATTGCTGCAATGTGGCGTGCATCTTAATCAGTAGGCTACCAGGGCGTGCCTATATTCAATAAACACCTACTGAATTACACTAATACGACTGGAATATGCTTGTAAGTGCTTCCAAATCATTTCCTGGAAAACTCCTTTGAGGGATCCCTTCAAGTATTCAATGATAGGTTTTTTTTCCAAGTTAAAACAACAGCCTGTTCATACTGACTATTAAAAGTTGCCCAGCTTGCTAAGGAAAGGAAGCAACATAGAACCAGATGTAAAGGTTGAAATACAAATTAGTTTTCCAAATGAGAATGATACAAAACTGAGGACGTTGGATGCTGCTCAAATCATCAATAAAAAACAAAAAATAACTCTTAAACTGGTGCTAAATATCTGTCTTAACAAATGAAACAATCGAAACAAAACCTGTAAAGACCTTGTCTGGAGATGATGGTAAAACAAAAATACACAATGTGAACAGCACCCCTACTTGTGGTGAAGCTAACAAAGAAAACAAACTTGTGTGTGTATAACCCCAACACAAGCCACAATCAACAAGACAGCACTCAAAATAAAATATACTTTTAATAGAAGCGATGGGGTAGACATTTACATCTGTCTTTTTAGCATCAAATTCCCTCCTTATGTTTCCCTGTTGAGCTGTGGTGGAAGTATAGTAACAAAAAAAGGGGACTTTAAAATGATTGTAATGTTGACTTGATTTAATTCATTTGGACAGTTGAAGCTTCATTTTAGCTTCAGATAAACTTTTAAATACACTTTTTTTTCTGCAAAGGAGAAGGACTGTGGATATTGTCCTCCATCACCTACATTGTACGTACATTATGAAGGGATGTCCTAATGGTCAGTATGAACAGGAGGAATGATTACAGCTAGAAAAACATGTTTAAATGCTCTTTTTGGAATATGAATATAATTTAAGAACAGTCGTGAACAATTGTGAACCTATCCTTAAACAGGCGGAGGAATTATTCAACCTATTTCACTGATCACTTTTGCACCTATTTGAATTTAAAAACTGCGAACCCTTCCTTTAACAGACTCAAATCACACACATACATACACACAAGCTTCCAGACATGTACCTGATGTGTCTCGTCCCAGCCGTTCTCGTCCCTGATGCCCAGCTTGGCGTGGTGGTAAAGCAGTGTTTCGCAGCAGGAGGTGTCGCCCCCTGTCAGCACAGTGTGGTACAGCGGTGTCAGCCCTCGCCGGTCCTTGTAGTCTGGAGAGGCGCCCAGAGACAGCAAGACCTGCAGAACAACCCAGCAGAAAAAAAAGGTAAAGCCTCATGTATGGCCTATTCATCAGGTAGAGAGGGGAGGGGGAGGGGTGTTTGATAAATTATGCAAATATCGCTAAGCAGTAAATTAATAATGATTTAAAAGTTTTATGAGCTAAAATCCAGCAATAAAGGAGCGGGAGGGAAAAAAAATCTTACGGTGGTTTTCAATTTAGTTATGGGAAGTTGAGGAATATTCATGGAATTTTAAATCAGGAGAGGTCACGTAACACCTCAGGCGGGAGGGGATAATGTATTCAATCAGAATCTGCTGTAAATCTTTATGCAGTTTAGCAGCTGTTTCTTTCCTTTGTGGAAAAAACATGGACTCTGACAATGTAACACATGCAATTATCTCCCGCTGAATGAGTTTCCTCTCTACAGGTACCTGTCTTCTTGGCGAACGGGGGACGAGGAGGAGGGCTGAAAGACTGGACAAATGCCTCATATGTAAATATAGAACACGCCTTTAAAACCAGGCAATTTGAATTTTAATGCCATATTTTTCTCTCTCTCTGGTACAATAGGATAATAGATTGTTTTTGTACATGTGCATGTTGTGTGTGGGTGGGTGTGGATTGCTTAGTGGGAGGGTCTGGCTTATTCTAGTCTTGAGCTTGTTTGCTTAACACAGTTACACAAATGAGGATAATACTGTATCAAATTCAGGGCAAATATCCATCTTGCAGATACGGGTGGTGTAGGTGGGATTTTCTCCTTTTATGGCATGACAATGGAAGCTCATTAATTGTTATGGTTAGATAACAGCTTTTGCCACAAAACGCTGAGAACACGCATAAATATTTACCAGCAGGGCTGTATGGCGGTGGCCTCGAACAGCCTTGTGTAGCGGCGTGAGTCCATCTTTGGCGCGGAAGTCAATGTGAGCCCCTCCCTCTACCAGGACCCGGATGGACTCGCCTCCACCTGGCTCACACTGCACCGCCAGGGACAGAGGAGTCTCTAGAAAACACACACACATTCAGATTTAATGTCAGTGGTCTCAAAGTCAAAGTATTTTAAGATAACAGGCCAGGATGTTTGTTAATTGGCAGGTGACTAAGGCTAAAACTGACAATTAATTATTTTCATTATCCATTGATATGTCAAATATTCTTAATTAATCATTTGGGTTATGTAATGCCAAAAAAACATGAAAAATGTATATAACTGTCTCCCGAGTCTTTTAAGACATTTGAACAGGATGTTTGCTCCTCTGTAGGTGAGTAGGGATACAATTTTTGATTATATTTATTATAGTTTACTGTGTCACATATGTTCTTAATTAATCCTTAATTAATAATTTGTCTTAATAATTTGCAATTTAAGAAAACATGAAAAATGTTTATAATTAAAATTATTTTATCCATGACAGAAAGATACTTTGTTTACTGAAGAATCCAGAAAATATTTATATTTATTCATATATTTTTGCATTTTTTTTCTTCAAAACAAACTACATAATGAGTTGGCATCTTTATTTTAATACCACATTTCAACTTTTTACATTTTCCCTGCTTCAAAAACTGTATTCCTGGTGCTTTCTCTTTTCAGATTAGTCACAAAACCGTCACATTAAACTCAAAAGATAATCAACTGTCCGCCCCTCTTGAACTTGTTTCTTCTTTAGGTCAAACAGTCTTTTAAAGATTAAAGCCTAACTGAAATTAAATCACATTTTAGATTTGATTTCATGATAATGCCTTCTAGTTTTACACTGTTAAGATTAAATAGCAGCCACCTGCTTACATACCCAGAGACCTTATTTCAATAGACCAATTTATATCTTGCAGTTATGTGGCGTTCAATCATAGAGCAGAGCAGGCGGTCACACTGCGCCTGATAGCATCCTGCTGTACAACACAAGGGCAACAGACTCTGATCAATAATCCAAATTAGTTTTCCTGCTCTTATCTAACTTACAAACATGAACATGTGTCTTGTTCTGCGCCTTAGAAGAAGCAACCGATCTGACATTCACCGAGGTAAATATATCACTTAGCAGGGTAGATGTACTGCAGCATGTTAAACAGCATGTAGCTGAACATGCCTCACGATAAGACTTAAGACCTGTTCGATACGAGTTTGTTTATTGATCTTAAAAATTCATGTTCATCTGTATAGTAGCTACAGCGGTGTGTTTATTTTGTCTCCATTCTTTATCATGTAACACCGAAAGCATGTCAGCTACAGTAATGTCAATCACCACACACACAGCTGAGGCAAACCTACTCCTTTTTTCTTTCTTCTAATTATATAAAACTATTAAAAATACATGGAAAAACACAATGACTTTATTTTTGACTGCAAAAAAGACGTCATGATTGGAAGCAGAGCAGGTGGATGCAGAATCAGAGAATGCAAACAGGGCTGAGAAATATGCCATTAAGGCTAGCATGAAAAAAACTAACAGGACTAAAACAGACAAAAAGGATGATTAAATATGTAGTTACAGTTCATGCTAAACTTTTTTTGGCCAGTTTTAGATGGACCGAGTCTTTCAGATTTAAAGATAAGTTTTAGGTGCAGTATTTTTCAGAAGCTTTAGTCCAGAAAAAAGACATCAGTCCTGAATCCTAGTGTCAACTCCAAGGCTTTTATTAACAAGTTATTCAACTGCACACCTGAAGACAATTCAACCAAATGTGAATATTCATATTAATATCTGCTACATATGCTACTTTGCCACTTAGACAAGCATCAAATAAAGCAACAAAGACACTGAATGAAATCATTTCTAAATGAAAGCAACACTCTGTCACAACACTCTTAACCTCATTTAACAGTAACACACCTGACCTTCATCAGCAAGAAAGTTCAATGACATCTAAAAGAATAAAAGCATTCAAAGTGTTCTCACAGTAAAAAAAAAAAAATCAACAGTGTACAGAGCGCTGGCTGCCATGGCGACAAGAGCGTTTTTTGGCGAAGAGCAAAACGATTACAGGCTTTTTATCTTTGAGCAGCTTCTGTCGATCTCAGCTACAAATAATTATTGGGGGGGGGGGCCCTCTGAAGTCCCCGCATCATGATGACTCGGGGAGTTCCCACTTAGCAGCTCTTTTGGCAGCGATGGGAGTAAGCCCAGGAACCACGCTGAATTATTTCATGTCCTATTAAAGGCGCTCACTGGGACCCCTCTGCCGCGCTGGAACGCATCATCATAGAGTTTCAGAGATTGGCAGGTCATATGTGTGCAGCCTTTGTCAATTAAACCCCCCCAAAAAATGATGGAACAAACTACATGTAGATATCAAGGAAGCAGCTCACTATATATTTGTAAATTAAAGCTAAAAACATACCTCTCCACTTTAGCCTTATATTTGCTTTTCTGACAATCATATATCACACAAATGCACTTAAGAAACTTCTTTCCATATATAGTACTTAATTTTATATATTGTATTTATTCTATTTTCAGCAACTTTTACTATCTAATACGTTAAAATTATTGCTAATTTTTATTTTTCATCATATTTCACATTAATGTTTCTTTTTCTTTCCTCTTTCTTTTTTTTTTTACTCTATGCCCCTTTTTGGCTCTTTTAACGTGAAGCACTTGATGTATGCATATTCTTTTTTGAGCTGCATTTCTTCTATGAGTGGTGCTTTAGAAAATAAAGCTATTAAAGGCTTTTCATCACCTGTGTATACTTAATGCTGCACCCAGAGTTTAAGGAAT
Source organism: Rastrelliger brachysoma (assembly GCA_024605115.1). Taxonomy (NCBI): domain Eukaryota; kingdom Metazoa; phylum Chordata; class Actinopteri; order Scombriformes; family Scombridae; genus Rastrelliger; species Rastrelliger brachysoma. The sequence continues at coordinate 10,610 of JANJYP010054146.1, forward strand.
TAAAAACACACGTCACAGTGAAGAAAGAGGAGGAAATCATTTGAAGCCAGCAACAATCTCTGTATGTTATTGGCTGATTTAATATGGCGTTTTTAACACTTGAACACAGTAAGTCTTCCACAACATAAAACCCTCATGGCATCATTTCCAGGTGTCAGGTTTCTTGTATGCACTTGTCTTTCTCATATGATGTCAGCGCATAAGTGAAGGGTGTTCATCTGGGCTCTCTGACGCCCCCCGGTGTCCTGAATTGGAAGTGTGTTTCACACCCCTGATAGCAGGATGTGTTTTGTGTTTTGACACTTGCTCCCACAGCGGCTGGAGTGACACAGAGCAGCACACCCTAACTATAAACGAGCCGTCTGCTGCGCCCCCCACCCCTCTCCTCTCCTCCCTCCCCTTTCCTCTCCACCCGTATTCCCTCCCTAAACACTAACAGGATCTGAGAAAAGCCACCAAATTGTGAAGCGTGCTGGCTCCGATTCTTGACAAAGTGTGAGGCCAACATACTGCGTAGTGGAGCGCGGAAAACAGAGGGGGAGGTGTGATGTTGGCAGAGAGTTGAAAGGTCGAGTTTTATACAGTGGAGCCACAAGTCTGTGATTTTTCTTTTTTTTTTTAGCTGCTTTATTGATGTAGTGAGACAGGTGAAGAAAAATACTGACAGTACGTGGGTGTGTAGATGTATAAGATGAGCTGCAGCTGTATTTAAAAAAAAAACAATTGTACATTATATGCTTCTACTCAACTACAATGTCTGATGTGCCAGTGTGCTTTATTTTAAGCAGCCTTGTTCTGACGTCAGTCTCTGTCTCATCCTCAGTGTGAACAAAACGCAGCTGCAACTGAGACAAACAGCTGGATTCGTATCAGTGAAGTCCAAACATTTACTAAACTGGTTAACTGTCAGTTCTGTAATTGATTTTGTGGTGTTATTTTCATTTTTTAAAAAGCATAATTGGCTCCTCTTAAGCACTTAAGAGTCTTATCTGCACCAATGACAATAACTGTATATTCAGTTCAACCATATCGTTAATCCATATCAGCTTATTTCGCACACAGTTTTGAAAATTAGCTCATGTTTGTGTAACTCTTAGGTGATTTTATTTATCCTGTTGGCTTATTTTTTTTTCTTTATTGAATATAATGTGCTTATTTTAAATATTAGAAGGTGCAATCAGTCATCTAGCCAGTTTTGACACTTTGATTCAATAACTAAAAATAAGACAAATAAAGTATTCATTAATCTTTCTGTCTAGCTGCTTTATCATATAGTCAAGCAGGAGTCATGCAGTCATGTAAAGATCTAAAAACTATTTTGTTAAAGTGGCTGCTGCTTTTTGGTGAAACAAGGCCACAGTTTGGCTTGACAATTAAACCCATGTTAATCTAATTTTTTTTACATTATTTTGTAATCTTTTTATCTTCAAATCATATCATCTATCTCTTGAATGTGATGATTTTGACACAAAA
>JANJYP010054186.1:0-14676 GCA_024605115.1 Rastrelliger brachysoma
TGTGTGTGTGTGTGTGTGTGTGTGTGTGTGCGCGTGCACAGTATGTGGGAGAGAGTGAGCGTGCTGTCAGACAGGTTTTTCAAAGAGGACGCAACTCAGCTCCATGTGTCATCTTCTTCGACGAGATCGATGCTCTGTGTCCTCGCCGCTCAGGACATGAGGTGAAAGGAGGAATGGACTTTATGACTAAAGCACTATAGGGACGGGATCAGTTTCACATGAGCATGTGGGGTAATGCCACTTTAACACAGGATGTCAGTAATATTACACAATTACACGGGATAAGAAATATTAGTAAAACTACCACAAGTAGGAGGGGTCAGTCTGTTGATTTTATTGGCTTTTTTGTATTAGCCACATAGTCCTGCTACATTGGTTACCCTACCGGCTGTGGCTCAGGTGGGAGAGCGGTCGTCCACTAATCAGAGGGTTGGTGGTTCAATTCCCTGCTCCCCCAGTTGCTGTGTCAACAGTGTGTGAATGTGTTACTTAATGGTGAGTAGGTTGGGGTAGCCCCTCTCACCCGTGTATGAATGTGTGTGATTGGGTGAATATGACGTAGTGTAAAGCGCTTTGAGTGGTCGCAAAGACTAGAAAAGCGCTATATAAGTACAGTCCATTTACCATTAGTTAACTAGCTCCGTGCATCTGCCTATTGCTTGTCTGACTGCCTAGTGAAAAACTGAATGCTTCTTCTTCTCCTGTGGCCATTTTTCTGGAGCCTTTTACAGAAGGTAAAAGTGGCGGTAATCTGATTACTGACATGGCACATTAGACGGATATAAAATCTCTGGTAATTATTACTTTACCTCACATACCTATGTTAAACTTATCCTGTCTGAATAGGGCTTTAGAAGGGAATGTATGAGCTGCCTGTACACAGCAGAAGCATGTTAAAGGGATAGTTCAACATTTTTGAAAATTGGGCTATCGCCATAATAGTAATAGTAATAGCAGTAGGTTTGTTACCTTTGATTTTTGGTCCAAGCTGCTGTATGTGTATGCTTCTGGACACTGCACATATGCAATATGTCCCATATTCAATATAATCAACAGACGGAATAATTATGTTAAATATTATTCTAAAAAAATTGGGATCACAAGTCACAGCTTAGGTCTTTCAGCATGTAGACATGCTCTTAAAAAGTCTTCAGTTTAGATTGTTCAAGCCTGCAGAGACCCTGATATGATCTATTGTATGATGACATATTCTCTACTGTTGGTGCAGCTCGCTATGGAAGTGACATGGTGATCTGTGTTTCTGTGTGTGCCTGCAGTCAGGAGCCAGCGTGCGGGTGGTTAACCAGCTGCTCACTGAGATGGATGGTTTAGAGACTCGACAGCAGGTCTTCATCATGGCCGCCACTAACAGACCAGGTACACATCCAGGTTCAGTCAGCCCTGAACATCTCTCTCTCTCTCTCTCTCTCTCTCTCTCTCTCTCTCTCTCTCTCTCTCNTAACAAGCTAGTTCATGTTTATTAAAAAGATCAAAGAAATGTAAAAAACAACACAAATTACAGTAATAAATGTTCAATATAATGTTTCCAGGACATTTTATTAATCCTCTAAATTCCAAGACTGGAAAACTGGTCTAAAACATTCCAGGTTTATGTTGCTAAGCAAAGTTGAGAAGTATCCAGCTGCTGGGTTTGTCTGTAACAAGGATGTTTAACTACATTCAGTACGTGTTGTTCTTCTAAATACTTCACAGCCTTCTCTGTCTTGTCTTGTTAGATATCATTGACCCTGCCATACTGAGACCAGGCCGACTAGATAAAACCCTGTATGTGGGTCTTCCTCCTCCAGCAGACCGCCATGCCATCCTCATCACCATTACTAAGGTAAAAATGAAATGAACCAGAGAGGTACCAAAGTGAAAGCCTATATCCACTCATAATCAATGTTTGTCTCATAAATCACATCACCTATGATTAGTTCATCTCATACCATCCATACACCCAACTGCAGTGTGTGGACCTTTAGATTCAGTTTGTTCAAGAATCCATCGTTTTGAAATGTTAATATATGAGCACCAACATATTTAAAAATTGTTCTGTGGTTACACTTTTTTTTTAAATTGATGGAAAATGCTGTCCTAGTGAGTTGATTCATGTTTACATTGAGAAATAAGAAAGTGTCATTCCCCAACAAGCTGACATCATCAGTGCTGAGGTTCATATAGAAAACAATTTGTTCTCTATATGAACCACAGAACAAATTTGAAATATGTCAAGTTGAAAGCAAAATGATCCATCCTGTAACTGACCATGAATGTAGAATCTTTATGTGACTTAAGTGTGTGTGTGTGTGTGTGTGTGTGTGTGTGTGTGTGTGTGTGTGTGTGTGTGTGTGTGTGTGTGTGTGTAAAGGCACAGTTAAAATGAGAGAAAGACAATGCATCTTACTTTCCCACGCAAATACACACATCTAACACTATGTGGTGTTTTAGCGTTGGGTGGAGGCTCTGTGTACTCTCCCTCTCTAAGAGGATAAACAAATATGCATTGTGTGTTCCTGTCCACACAAAATAAAATGAAACTCTTAACTTCTATTAAAAAAAAAAGAAAAAACAAGAAAAACAAAACAGGAAGCAGCAAAACTATAAGCATATGATGTCTGCTAGGAAATATCAGGCATCAGCTCAGTAGGTGGTTCCAGTATACATGGGGCTTCATTTACTTTTGTGTCTTAATGGAGAGTTTGGATTCAGATGTTGAGTTACAGTAAAAAAAAAAAAAAAAATCACCAGAAAAAAAACACTATATAGGGAGTGTATTTGTGTCAAAATCAGTGCTTTTTTGTAAAACCAAATCTATTCCATCTCAAAAAAGAAAATCCATTCTCTGTGTATTGTGTCAATGAGCGTCTTAAAAAAAACTTTATGTACAAGCCCTTTAAGTGCACGTGATACTTTTTGACCCATGTAGCTTACCACAAGGGAAGACCGCTTTAACAGGCAAAATAATACTTCTGAACGCCTGAATTAATATTACATTCACTGAAACATGTCTCAGCTTCCATAGTCCAACGTAGACAGCCCTCTCATGTATTTTCTACACTACTGAAATGCATTTAAAAAAGTGTTTGTTTGTTTTAAAGACTACTGAGATTCACCTTGGACTCTGTTCTGTAGCCTATTGACACAGAAGTGTCCAATTGTCTGTAAAAAAAAAAAACCCAAAACAAAACATATCAACAGTTTGGTCAGATGTTATATGCATCTTGCATTAGTGCCATTGAATCTCCTAGCAACTACAATGTGTATTTGGCTGCTGAATTGTTGATCCTTGGTAATATTGGAGATGCAAGATTAAGAACTTGATATTTGAAGGTCACCATTTTGAATAGTCAAAATGACCCCTATATTGGCACATGAAAAAATGCCATCAAATTTTTTTTTTGATTTTCTGAATCTGTACTTTATAGGGTTTCCAAATTTCACAAGGAACCAGACTAGGGTTTAATATTTTTTCCATGAATGAAATCCCTGGACAAGACGACCCATTTCCTTGGAATCCTGCGAAATAGCTGTTTTTTTTTCTTTTTTTAACCCATAGACCTTATGTATATGTATAATTCAAATATGCGTTCCTAAATCCCAAACTGGCATTCTGTATCAAAATATTACACATTATTTGTGTCATTATTAGGGCAAAAGAATACAATCTGTGATATAGATTGTCCATCACTAATTCATAAGCTACTGTGCTAAATAAATGCCCTTCTGTGACTTGTCTTTGGAAAAGGGCAACCCTTATATAAAACCACTATTTACAGAACATTTGTTAAAACCAAATATTTTAAAGTAAACCATTGGATGATTCCTAAATCATATCTCAAATTATCCAATACTTGTCTGTTAAACGTCACCTGTTTGACCTGATGCCCTCGGGCCTGTGCTACAGGTCTTTGAAAGCCCGTACCTCCAGGCTCACCAACAGTTTCTTCCCCTGGGCCAGAAGAACTCTAAAAACTCAATAATCCTGTAAATACAATTACTATTAATTACATTTATAACTAGTTACTTTTTAAAATCTATTTATTTAAGTTATTTATTTATTTATTTTTGTGTTAATGTACAAACAATATGCACCTGTAATCTCATTAGATGTTAATGTAATGACAATAAGCTTTTCTTTTTTTTTTTTTTTTTTTTTTTTTTTTTTTTTTNTGACGCTCCGGCCGGGATTCGAACCGGGGTCTGCCGCGTACATGGCATACGCTCTAACCACTGCGCCACCGAGCGAGCCGACAATAAGCTTTTCTAATTCTAATTCTAAATAACATATTTGCATGTTCTCCTCCCTGTGTTTTACATCCATTATGACCTGTGTCTTAAATGGGCACCGTGTATTATCTTGCATATTCGAAAGACACAAACCTCTGTGGTCTGAATTAGTATATCAGGTGATGTCAGGTTTGCTCATGTTATTACACACACACACACACACACACACACACACACACACACACACACACACACACACACACACACACACACNAAATCAGGCCCTATATGTTCACACCACTCAAAGAATGTGGACACATTCAACCCACCAGTGTTTTTTCACACCAGTACTTAGCACTGTTCACCTGTGAGATGAGGTGTTGAAGCCTGGTGTAAACAGAGACAAAGACAGTATGGATTAACCATGATTATCCCAACTCATCCATACAAATCCATTAGGTTACACTGTGGTAACAAACAGGGGAAGTCTTTTAGTGTGTCATGAAGCTCTTGAAAAACTCACACTGGGACATTCACACACCTACATACTTTACCACAGCACAGGCTTTACAATGTGATCTGCTGAGGATAAAGCAGCTCTGGCACTCACTGATAGATTTTCCAGAAGTTGGTTTCACAGTGGTTTTGTAGGTGGTTGTGATTACATGATTTGAAGATGACGTTTTTACTGTGGAAGTATGAAGTAAACAGTGTGAGTAACTACTCTAGAAGTAGTGAGAGTCTATGTTAATGACTGATGGTAAGACTGTTATCTGTGTGGTGTGTGGTATTCAACCCCTCTCTCACATGACCCATTGATTGAGTTCCAACTCTCAATAAAAATGCATAACACACACACACACACACGCTCAAAATAAAGCATTCAGAGAAATCTGAGAAGACCGAAACACTGCAGAGCACATGCACACTTTCAGAATGTTCAAGTGACAAAGAACCACAGAATGGTGTAATTCAGTTGAAATAATTCAACAGTAAGACCAGCTCCAGAAGATAACACACATGCACATTTTGTTTAAGTGCTTGATTCAGTGCTACTTCACATTTCAAATCACAAACCTGACACAAGCTGGCAATTATATCATCATAACCAAATATTCTTCTGATGACTGTATGTGTGGTAGGGTGGAACCAAGCCTCATCTGGAGCAGGATGTCAGTCTGGAAGAGATCGCCCATGATGAGCGTTGTGACTGCTTCACGTAAGTATTCTGATATCAGATGATACTCATATCATCTGTTTATTCTGTTGTAGCTGTTTTGTCTCCCTTTTCATTTATATTTATTTGTTATGTATATTTTAGCTGTTTTCATTCTTTCTCTTGTTCTTGTTTTTTTACACATTAAAATTTCTTACCCTTTTGCTTAAATGTACCTATAGTGATAAATTAGTGTGTGTGTGTGTGTGTGTGTGTGTGTGTGTGTGTGTGTGTGTGTGTGTGTGTGTGTGTGTGTGTGTGTGATGCAGCGGAGCTGACCTTACTGCATTAGTGAGGGAAGCCTCTGTTAATGCCCTGAGAGCCTACATGAAGTCCCAACATTCCCCACAATCTGCTTCCTCAGGTAACACAACTCCTGTTCTGCATACCTGTACACTACATGTTCTGCATACTTTGACACTGAACAGCTGTAAAAACACCTCAAATGTCTTTTTTTTGGCCCAAAATGTACAAAAATAAGAGTGCAATATTTTTATTGACTTTGTCACTAATACTCATTTTCTGCTCATTTTGTGTTGTTGTTATAACTCAATATATTTGTTATCCAAACTCTCCACTAAGACACAAACTCTCATTCAAATACTGCTGTCTCCACCTGCTGCACCTGTTTTCATTTACACACTTATTCTTAGTAGATCACTGCAAAACACACACAAACTAAACGTGCAATCCAAACGTGCACACAATTTACTACCCTTCACTTTGAGTCTTAGTAAATCAGGCCCATACTGTATAATTCACACCAACACTCCCATGCATCCATACACTAACTGGAACAATATACATTCATTTCAGCTTCACATAACCTCATAACATGCATTGATCCATTCACTCACATACATCCATACATCAGCTGGAATCATAAATATACATTCATTTCCATAGACACATATGATCATATGCATACAGAAACATTACACTCATTGAGAAGATTGGTTGATACATGAACAGAGGAGTGTTTATATTGACTGTGCCTGCACAAAGGAAAGTTCAGAGGAGCATATTCACTGTTCAACACATGAGTACTGTTTGTCTATCTGTTAAAATGGCATTTGTATGTAACCGTATGTAAAGGGTTGAAGTTGCTCTTCTGTGTGAATAATAAAACACACTGTAACTGACCCATGTGGTTAAAGCCCATTTCTGTGTTCCCCTCCTCCAAAATCCTATTCAGCTGATTGTTATTGATTTCCAGTAGTGAGTTAGAGCAGGCAGTGTGCCCCCCTCCCTCAGCTAACCTCAGGAAAGGACAGTCCACATCTGTAATTAACACTTCCATGCTGATATGAGTGGACACAGTAACTTAAACATGACAGGACTGTCTCTGCTGTTCACTTCATACAAAGGTGTCATCACTGTCACACACAGGTCACACATACTCCTCTGGTCCTGTTGCTGACATCAGAGTGAGCAAACAGAACTTTGAGGATGCCTTCAAGAAAGTTCGTCCATCTGTGTCCAAAAAGGTAAGAATGTGTAAACAGTGCAGGGACATCACATCTAAGTAGACTAAGGAAAATAATAGAAAGTACATATCATTGAATTGTTTCTTCTACCTTAAAAGGATCTTGGTGTACTCTGTATGCTACATCAAAATTTGTGGGTTTTTTTGTAATTCTCTTATCATGGAAATATAACAACTCACTTAAGTTTAGACAGACAGGGCTCGCTCGGTGGCGCAGTGGTTAGAGCGTATGCCATGTGTGGAGCAGTGCTCTTAAGCGGAAGACCCCCGGTTTGAATCCTGGCTGGGGCGTCCTTTATTCACGTGTCTACCCTCTCTCTCTCTCCCATTTCCTGTCTACCAACTTTACAATAAAGGTGTCTGTGCCAAAAAAAGTTTAGACAGACAGCACAGGCCTGTGTGTCCAGTAAGCAGGCTAACAGCTGGGCTCTGTACATTATTTACTCTGATCATGTAAATGTATTCTCTTCACACTGTGTACAATATTCAACATCCTGCACATTCATTGTAATCAAAGTTTCCTACCGCACTGAAACACACTGAAAACAGGTGTTTGAATGTTTGCATTTAAAATACTTACAGTACACACACTGTAGCACTGTCTCTGCTCACCTAGATGAATGATATGATTAAAATACACACGTGGCTCCTGGATATTTGTTTTATGCAAATCATTTTCTTCAGTTTGTTAATGTTACTGTTGTGGAGTCATTACTGTATATACTCAGAGGTATTTGATGCATACATGGTGCTGTAGAGCAGTGCTTCAGTGAAATACTGAGAATATTATATAATATTAGTGTTTTTGGTTAAAAAAATACACTTGTCATCAGTGTGTCATTTATTAAACTTTATAATAAATTGTATTCTCTTAAACTATTTGGAAAAAACAATAATAATAATAATATTAACATTAGAGAAACAGCGCTGCAGCAGGTGTCAGGTCATGGTCAAGGTTTAAAAAGTGTTTTTAGGCAGAATCAGAAAAAAGCTTCATAAGTTGGGTCCACTTGAAACTCTTGGTTCTTCTCAACATGTGTTTTAATAATAAAGAACTTAAAGAGTCATAAAACACTGGGTCAGACACAGTTCAGTGTGAGATTAGATTTACTGGGGGCATGTCTGCAGATAGCGATTAGTCACTGTGTGAGTTTATTCTTTTATACCCGGCTGAGGTTGAAATGTTGTCCCTGACCCTGATTGTTCTGTCACACATGACGTAAGCTATGGCCTTGACTCTTTATAATTTTAGTAGAGCTCTAATACATGCATGGCTTGAGTATGTGTACAGTTCCTTGTTCTGTCCTCATGACCTGAAACTGAACTGAAACGTTACCTGCCATGCTGCTCTGTAACACCATCTTATATTGTTGACTGTTTTTAGTATAATAGTGAAATCCTGATGATTTAGTTCATTCCCATAGTGAATGATTATATAGCTTGATCAATACAATCAATTGGTAAATCAGTTGAGGCACTCTATAGAGCAGGTTTAGACTGTGCCCTTGTATTTATTTACAACAGAGTTGTTATCGTCTCATCATCTCCGACTCTTTAAATATGTTCTAATGGTGTGATTCATTTCATCACATTCATCACCAGTAATTGAAAAGCATCACATTTAAATTCAAGGGAACATTCATTACAAACATTTGTGCACAAATAATCAAGGCAAAGCAGATTAGTGACATTTCAACACATTTGATGTCAGATTTTTCTACTTGACATATTTTGACACTCTAAAAGAGGTGTTAGTCTATACTGAATACCAAACAGGTGACCTCTGGAAATGATGAATGAATAAACTCTGGTTTTTATATTACTGCAATCTCCACAGGTTGTCCGGTAAGAACAATAATGGCGTAGATAGACCTTATACCCACTCTGAATGGGTTAATGAGGGATGCTGGTGCTGAAACTGGATGACCTTCTTTCCGGCCGCCCCCAATTTTGTGAAGCAAAATTGTATCAGTAGAAGGTCAGCCAGATGTGTCTTGAGGGAGTGCAGGGAGTCTGACAAGTCGAGCAACTGGACGCGTGTATATCTTATCCTGGACTTGGATCTGGACTGTCCGGACTCTACCATCAAAGCCAGGAGTAACTGCAATAACTTTGATCAGCTGCTGATCAATTATGAGAACAATCATTCCAACAGTTAGGTCATCTGTTTCTTGTTGCCACTTGGAACGAGTCTAAAGGGAGGATAAATAGTTCTGATAAAGTGAATCCAAAATTGATCAGCCAAGGCTTGACAATGCCTCCATCTACGACAGCTGAGGAGCTCTGAGTCGGGGTAAATTACTTGAGGTGTGCAAGGATCAGGCCGCCCCATCAGCAGCATGTTAGGCGTGATTGCATCTGGATCTGTGACATCTGCTGAGGTATAAGGGCTTAGAGTTGACAATACTTTCCACCTCAGTCAGTATTGTTCACAGCACTTATTCTGTGATGCTTTGTGATCCCAGAGTGGTATGTAGAGCAGACTTGATGGAGCGGATCTCCCTCTCCCAGGAACCACCAAAGTGTGGTGCATAGGTGGGATTGAACCGGAAATTAATCTGTTGACTGGTAAGTTGTGACTGTATAGCTGGGGAAAGTGAGTTGAATGCATCCTTGAGTTGCCTCCTTTGAAATTTGTACCTTGGTCAGACAACAGTTCGAAGGGTTTTCCTTGTCTTGCTATGAAGCGCCGAAGTCCCATCAGAAAAGAGTCTGTGTCCATATTGGTCAGCAGATCAAGATGCACAGCATGGGTTGTTAAACATTTGAATACAATGCCCCAATGTTTCTCAGTGCGCCGCCCCATTTTAATGTTGTAGGGTCCAAAGCAGTCCACACCCGTGGAATAGAACTGGAGGGTGGCAGATCAGTCATTTTGGGGATGATAGGCTTACTGCGCCATCTTCGACATTCAAGGCAATGATACTGATGTTTCCTGATGGCTTCCCTTCCACGTAGGATCCAGAACCGTCTGTGTATCTGGATGCAGGGTTTCTTGGTCAAGTTGATCACATCTCTGAAGACGACCTCCAACATGGATCAACTGAGCTTCTTTACCATACTCAGGGGCCAAGGTGAGTAATCTGCTGCTGGCTGATACTGGTTTCTTAGAGGACAGGAGAGCAAGTTCCTCTGGGAAGCAGTCTCTTTGCACTTTCCTGAAGAGTGTGAGTTCAGCCTGTTTGTAGTCATCTGCTTATATCTGAAGTAGCAGCCGCCCCCTGACGTACCTTGACTGAGGCTTTGAGCAGGTCATTATAGGTGTTAAAGGTGCTGACATCAGGCAAATTGATGTCAGGAGTCACAGAGATGTGTCCACAGAAGTTGGATTTACGCAGTTCAACTGGGTCGTCTGAGGAGGAGATATCAGGGGAGGATGGCCAGGATGATTCATTTTGCCACAAAAATGGAGGTCCATGACTCCAGCGGTTATGACCAAGGAGTTGTGAGAGAGTCAATCCTCTGGTTATGTCATCAGCAGGGTTGTCTCCTGAGCTGACATATCTCCAAGGGCTATCCTCAGTCAACTCTTAAATGTCCGCAACTCTTGAGCCAACAAAGACCTTATAACAGCAAGATTGCGACTGCAACCACTTCAACACTGTAGTTGAGTCCGTTCAGTAGGTGATGCTAGAGATGTTGAGTGTGAGCTCCTTCTTCACGACAGTAGCAAGCTGTGCTCCAATGTGGGCTGCATGGGGTTCCAGTCTCGGGATAGACTGCTGGCGAACCAGTGCAACCCTGGATCTTGCAGCGAGGAATGCCACTTGAATTTCACCTGCATGATCCACTGTCCGAAGATAGGCTACAGACCCGTAGCCTTTCTCCGATGCATCTGAGAAGATGTGGATGCTTTGAATGCAAGCCGAGAAATCTGTTGTTGGATCCACATAACATCTGGGAATAGAGATGGAAGGGAGTTGCTGAAGTTCACTCTCCCAGGAATGCCACAGCTGAAGTAAATCATCTGGCAACTGTGGGTCATCCCAGTCTCTTCCCTTACTCCAGAGACGCTGCACCAGTATCTTGGCTCGAGTGATGTAAGGGATGAGCATCGTTGGCTTATGATGCTCTGTATGACGCAGTTGGTAGGTGATAGTGTCAAACGTACAGTGCCACAATAGACCCAGGGTTCACTCCGGTGGATCAGCCACATCTAGTGACAGCCACAGTTCACTGCTCTGTGATCTTCATCTGTGACTGATAATGTCGGGAACATTGGTAGCCCACTGACGGAGTTCAAACCCCCCGGAGAGGAGAAGTGGTTGCATCTTTGTGACAAGTTGCTTGGCTTCTTGCACTGAGGTGAAGCTCTGAAGGAGATTGTCCACATAGAAGCAGTTTTCAACAGAATGACGGGTGTTTTCGCCAGGGCTACTGTGATCCAGCACATGTTTTTGTTGTGCAAATGTAGCATAGCATGGACTGCACGTTGTGCCAAATGGCAGTCCCTGCCATTCATAGACATCAGGTGATGTGCTGTGGTCCATATCTCTGCAGAGGAATCGGAGGAAGGACTTGTATATCGCTGCTCACAGTGACAGGATACTCCCTGAATCACGTAACACTCCGAGAAGAGTGGATCCCAGTGTTGGTCCTGGAAGTAGGTGTTCATTCAGACTGGCTCCTTGATATGTGAAAGAACAGTTAAACACAATACGGTCCTTACCGTTATGCTGGACCATGTGGTGGGGAACATGCCATGAGTTAGCTGCAGATTGTGCTTCAGCTGGACTGAGTTTGGTGACGTAGCTGGCATCCAGCAACTTCTTGATCTCCCTTTTGTAGGTATCTGCTCTGACAGGGTCCTGAGATAGGCGTGAGTGCCCTAGCACCGATTCCTTAGGTGAGTGGAGAAGAGGAACATTTTCTTTCCACAGCAAGGGGGTAGTATACCTTTGAACCCCGCCAACTTCCACTCTAGTGGTCTTGTTTTCCAGTGTTCTGATTGCTGCTGTATCTTGTTTCGACCGTGTGATGAGTTTCTCATTCCGGTAGGGTAAGATGTCCGTCTGCCAGAGTTTAGTCACATGACCAAGGAGTTCTGCAGATGGAGACAGGGTGTTGATCAGCAGGCACTGAGGAGTGGAGCATTGGTGCATAAGGATTTTCACAGGTCCCTGAAGTGTCCAACCAAGCCTAGTCTTCAGTGCAGCCGGCCCACCTGGCGGCCCTAAATGCACAGGCTCGACTGGAGTGATGAGATGAGGATAGTCGGAACCGATGAGCAGCAATGGTTGTTCTTGGTTGAATGAGTGGAGAGGCAGACCTCTAAGGTGACGGTAAGTCTTCTGTAGAGTGTCAACTGGATGAGAATGTCTGGAAAGACTGAGTTCTGTTGCTGTAAAAGCTTTATGGATCTGGAACTGTTTCTGAGGGCGAGTGGTTGAGGATACCGAGAATGAAACTGACATATCAGGCACCGTCTTGGCGGATGGTTCTCAGCGCCAGACTCTCACTCGGTCCCTGAAGTCCCAGCTCTTGAGCAGCACTGTGGAAGAGAATTGTTCTCTCTGACCCGTCATCCAGTATGGCATATGTATCGATCTTCTTTCCACCATTATACAGGTACACTTTGGCCATCTTAAGCAACACACAGCTACTTCTCCAGGCAGAGTCTAAGTAGTATGTTACTGGTTGAACAGTTTCTGAGCTTGGCCTCTCTGGTCCAGTGGCAGTCAATGTGTTGACCTCATGCAGTATTTCTAAGTGAGTCTTGCTACACTGTTGGCATTTGGCTTTGAGATAACATTACGCTGCAAGGTGATCTCTTCCACATCTCCAGCACCTGTTACCGGTTTTGATCCAGCCCACCTTCTGCTCCTTTGTGAATTTCTTGAATTCGGTGCACTGATTGAAGTAATGCTGAACATTGTCACAAAAGGGGCAACACTACTTACTTTGTTGACCTGGGTTTGTACTCGTGTAGGAGACTCTTGATTCCTTTGTTGCAGGTTCACATCCAAGTAGAACAGTGATGGAGCGGGATGTGGGTTTCTGCTTGGTCTCAAGCCCTTTTAGATGTTGTGGTCGCCCCTCTGGTGGCAGCCGGGTTGGATGAGTCATTACATCGTCATCTTGAACGCGAACTTCATACTCTAACCACTCTGAGAAATCCAATAAAGTTGGGATGGGTGTACGCAGTGGGTTAATGAAGCGCTTAAACTGTGCTCTCAGATCATGTGGCAATTTCGACAGTAGGCGTGAAATGTGCAATCCACATTCCAATTCTGTTCTCCATTCCTTACCCAGTTGGTCAAGCATCCCAACAAGAGCCGTAACCTTCAGAGCAAACAGACAGAATGCTCTACCATCTCCGCTCCTGATGGCAGGCTCAGCTAAAACCTTAGTGATGCGTTGCAGTGTCAATTTATGAGGCTGACCATACAGTTCAATCAGAGAGGCCATAGTCTTACTATAAGGATGACTGCTATTACTACACGAGTCAGCAATCAGGAGGGCATCTTCCAGCTGGAGATGGTTGACGAGTATCTGATATTTGAAACGTTCAGTAGCATCGTCAGGCAAGATATTATCAAGTGCTATTTTTAGGCGGGCAAACTGACGAGGGTCATCATCTGTAAAGTATGGAATGTGAGGCTTTGGTCCGCGATATGTCGTCTGTTGATGGGTCTGAGAGGGTGGCTGACTGTGGCTCCTCCATTCCTTTGATTGGGTATGTGGATAGTGAAGCGGATCACCTGCCGTATTATGAAGGTGAGCTGCTGGACAGCGAGGGCAGATGTATGGTTCTGTATACTGAGGTGTAGCTTCACTGCCTGGGAGTGCATACTCTGCCTTCAGGTTCATGTTTCTCAGAGACTTAATCAGTTCAGGAATAAGTTGAGGTTGATGATGCTGTTGAGGTGGCCTCTGCAGGATGGAGCCTGATGCTGCTAAATTGGCAGGGGGGAGATATGACACTGGAGGTGGTGGTGAAGGAAATGGCTCATCGCTTTGAGGCGGGAGATATGACACTGGCGGTGGCGGCGGAGGAAATGGCTCACCTTGTAGATCATACTCCGAGTGGAGAGGCTGGCTGATATGCTGCAGCGGAGTGGATGTGCAGTCTGGAGCAGGGGCCTTTGTGAATGCGCTGCTATCCTCAAACTGGTGAGTGTGCTTGTAGTTGAAAGTACTGAAACTTGAAGTAGGAAGCTGAGGAGCAGCTGGGTGTTGTGGGGCCAGAACACTGAGGAGGGTTTGCATCTCTCGCCTGAGTTGGTTATTATCTGCCCTCACCTCTTTCAATGCTGACAGAACCACTTCTGGTACTGCGTTCTGTGATGTCTGCTCATCAGGAGTGGACTTGGATAATGTATGATAGTTGGTTTCTCCCTCGGTGGAGTGGTCATGGAGTGTGTGTGACTGAGGTAATTGATGTCTTGGAAGATCCATTAGAAAGTCGTCCAGATAACGAGATGGCGAGCACGGGTGTTATCAGGGAAAGCCATGTTCAACTGTGGAAACTGCAGATCCGGCTCGAAGGACCATATAAAAGAGGTGTTGGTCTATACTGAATACCAAACAGGTGACCTCTGGAAATGATGAATGAATAAACTCTGGTTTGTATATTACTGCAATCTCCACAGGTTGTCCGGTAAGAACAATAATGGCGTAGATATCTTAACTACTGCAGTCATGACGCACACACATTTGCTGACATGCCACTCTTTATTACTGTCCTATAAGTGCTCCTTCAGATGTGGTTACTACACACACAGAATAAATCAAATATACAAAG
>JANJYP010054195.1:0-38678 GCA_024605115.1 Rastrelliger brachysoma
CAGAAGGCATTCAGACTCCAGCTGCACTAATAAACCGCCTGCCTGCTGATGGAAGAAGCACACGCACACACACACACGCACACACACACACGCGCACACACACACACACGCACACACACACACACACACACACACANACAAACAAATGTTTCCCCTGAAAATAACAGCATCTGCGCACTTGGTCATGTCAAAGTACACACACTTAAGTGCATGGATGTTAAAAAAAAGTTTCAGCTGCAGTTGAAGGTGTGTTTTTTTTAGATCCTGTTAATACTGATATATTTCACAACCTGCTCTCTGTGAGCACTGAACTTTTTGCAACCTTTTACTATCACACGTCATACACAGTAATAGATATAAGAAGATGGTGAGAAATGCAAGGTAGAATCTGACTTATGGTTAATGTTCTTGTGTTTGATTATTAATGAGACATAAGTTGATATGTTAAAGTTAACTCCACTAAAGCAGCAAAGAGTAATCTGGGTTAAAATATCACGCAACTACTGTATCCTTAAATGAGAGAAACCTGCAGAGAAAATGAGTTGTGCTATACACTGGTATGCTAGGATAAGCTTTGAGACATACCATAAATACTGCATGTGTAATCTCATTTATATCAGCATGAGTCAATGTTATTTTGCACCGTGTTCTGCATTCGACACCCAGAAGATATGACGTAAAACAGATTGTGAGGACAATATATAGTTCAATGCCACACCCTTATAGCATATGGATAAAAGGGATTAAGTCTATCCATATACTGAATCATGTAACACCGATCTGGTGCAGTGCACATGGCCTCCCTGAAGATCTGGGAATGATACAGCAAGCAAGGGATAAATCCTGAGAATATTTTTGTCTATTGCAGAAAGGGTCTGTCTCCTTGCATTTCACAGAGATGATCCCGAGAGGATTTTTTTCTACATCATTCCTTCTTAAGGGAATAAAGAGATACAAGGATAACCATTAGTTCCTCGCACTGACTAAGGGATAGTAAGAGTGACTCTGGCAGACATAGAAGCAAGTTAAAACTTTACGTGCATTTGCAGCAATATTTCTGTTCAGTCAGTGCTGTTAATGAAACTAGAACATAACAGTCCATCTTGAGTTAGAGCTTTCTGCGCTTTTACTCCAAAAACCTCCAGAGGATTTCCTCCAACATGAATATTACAGATTCCATTTCAGTGAGAGATGTCATTGGGTTTTCTTGGGTTTGTCGCTTTCTGTCTGCCTCACTGGCTGACTTCTACGAATCTCTACCACTCTCAGTCTGTTCCTGTCATACACTGCACAGACTCCCAGAGATATGTGAGAATCTACTTGCGTAAACTTCAGCAGTAGCAGTGATAGTATTAGTATTGCAGAACATTTTGTTGCTGTTCTGTGTTGGCAGATGAAGTGATTACATATGGTAATTTGATTTGTCTATTTCTGAGGTTGTATCATTCATCATCATGTATCATGGAGTGTAATGGCATCACAACATGATACTAAAAATAGTTTGAATACAGTAAGTGGGTTTCCTTTGCAAGACTAATAAATGATTGAAATATGGATTAAGTGAATTCTAGTTTATTCTTGATGTGTGGAAACATATGTAACAAAACTATCTGGGTTCAAAGGTTCAATTGGCTTTCCTCGTGTTCTTGTATGAGTTCCAAACAACATGCATTACAGTTTATGGATATATAATGTGTATATTTGGTTGCAGCTAACTTTTTGTGAATGTTGAGAGAGACAATGAGGAAAATATGGAAGTTGATTCCCTACCATCCCGCTGCTGTCATTTCACTGAACATCTCTTGGTTTACTAGCATCATTACAATCATGTAGTCTCAATAAGATCAAACTCTTGTTCAAGAGAACCATAAGCAATTGCAGTCAGACAACCAGCATGTACTGTAAGAAAAGGGTTACAACCAACAATAAAGCAATTTGAGTAAAAAGAAAATAAGAGTCATAAAACCATCAAATAACAAAGCTTTCCACAGGGAATAGTACTCGCACTTCTTTTCCAAGACACACATTATGACTTTCAACTCCCTTCAAGGCTCACACACAGGAATGAACTCTGAGATAACACCTTTAAGCTATTAGATTTTATAATCTACATTGTGGACATTATGTCATTCCAGAAATAAAACAATGGGTTAAACAGTGAACTTAGAACTCAGAACTCAGAACTGTGATCTAAACCAAGGTTCATCTTACAGTACCTGGGTTGACCCTTTTTAATACATTAAGCAGCGTTAAAATGGTAGGAGCAAAGCACGTTTGACTGAGGGAAAGTCTAATATGTTGCAACAGAGAGCAAGTAGCCATTTATCCCAAAATTCACTTCCGCTTCATCCATCTGTGGTCCCAGCATAGATACCAGTCAGCCGCTGCATAATTGATTGATTTCTGGTATTTTTTAGCAATGAATACATAAAGAAAAAGATGAGAAAAATGAGATGGACTTCCACTAATGTGTGTGTGTGTGTGTGAGAAAAGAATTACTGACAGAGAGAGAAAGAGCAATAGAAAGAGGAATGAGGTGCCCATCACGCTCAGAGAAGTTCACATTATGAATGATTCATGTGTTCATCTTTAACGATATTTGAAGAACTTTCGATTTCTTAAATGGATCACTCCATGTCCCCAGAAGTGAAAATTTCTCGGGTTGATATTTTTTTATGAGCAATGTATATCAATCTTGTCACATCCACATTTTGATAATCTAAAGTCTTTTTTTATTTCCTGGCACATATTGCACACAGCCTAAGCCCTGTAAGCTAATTTTATAGCCAACCTGGGAATGAATACAATGAAGAAAATGTCATATGGGGCTCTTGAAGGAAATATTTGCATAGGCTCATCTGAATATCATCACACTGGATTATTAGGGACTGAAGAAGAATGGATGTGGGGGGTTGCTGTATGAGTTTTAATAGCAGTGATAATATACTGTCATTAAACAAAGAACATTATTCACTATTGGGGAAGACACAGGCTGGCAAAGGCACAGTCTCTACTGGCTATTGTACTGTATATTCATTAAAAGTGGGAACTGAGACAATGGGAATAAAATCAGGACAGAATGTGCTTTGAGGGCCAACATTATCACTATTCACTATTCTCAACAGAGGACTAATAAAGAAATCTCCTCCACTCTGCAAGGGTCTGTCCAATGGGAACCTTCAGTACAGTATGAGATCATGAGCTAGAATGTACTGTCTACAATGTTTTTGTGCTATAGCGAGAGTAGCAAATAGTACCAAAGTTCAATGCCTCCCTTGCTGTTCTCTCATTTATATGCACATTAGTCCCATGTGGGGACTGCACCTAATGAAGTCTTGATTACTCAGCTGTCTACATGCCAAACGATTAACAAATAATGAGAAAACCAATCAGTCTAGGTGTATGGCATCCTTCACCTGTAAAATATAGACTTGTGAAGGGTGACAGTGACGCAGAGGAAATCTACTAGTGGGGAGCATGCTGTTGCTCCTGTTGCCGCCACCGCAATCAATTTAATGGGCCTCCATATGGCGCTGCAGAATCAATGAAAGATCATTGCAGATTCCACTCAGCACTCATTGCTGGTGGGGAGCAGGAGACTCTAAATTTATACTGAAATTCCACTGAGACATTTCCGAAGAAATGGTGACAATATGTACAATACCTTCACCCTCCTCCTCCTTCTCCTCCTGAAGCCCTTTAGCGGAGAGTCAGGGAGAAAAAAAAGGGGGTAGTACGACTGCACTTTGAAAGCTTTGACCCATATCTGTACCACAGAACTGTCACAGGCTAGAAAATGAATGGTTGACCTTGGTTGAAACTCATACCCACATCTTGTCTTGGGGATAGTCCTAGAAAGATGTTGTAAGCTTTGGGTCTAGCCTAGGAGGTGAAGGGAGGGATGGAAGTATAGAGGAGGAGGAAAGTAGGTATTTAGAGAGGACAATGCACAAGACAGAGCAATTTCCTACCTGCTTTCACCTTCCCTCCTTATATCCAATAGCAATTAGATTACCTATGTCTCAAATTTTCTGGCAAGAATGAAAGCTAGTTCACAAACTCAGGTAATCTGCATGCTTATTTGAAGCACATACAGCTATTTTTACTGCAAGTGTCAAGTGAGAGAATTGGCTCAGGGAGCAGTCCACACTATACAGATGTGACAGATGTGTCTCTGTGCTATTGCACCACTCTGTCAGCAGTTATCACTTTATCTATAATGTATTCCAGAAGACAAGGATCATGGGAAATTATGTTGGAATAATGAAAGAAAACTCACAACAGACACTGTCCTTTTTGCATAATGCTATCTAATATGGACCATGGTATAATACAGATACAATATTCTGACAGCAATGCCAGGCACATGACCCATGAATATCATCGTGTAGCATCGCGCATCTGGTAGAAAATGAAATAAAAAGAAAAAAGGGAAAAAGAAAAAAATGTTCTCTCCTCTGGAGTTTGTGCTCTAGGAACTCCTCACTCTTCATGGTGGTGGGCTCAGAAATTTGCTTAGATCGACAAGAAAGCAAGTTTTGTTGGTTATCCTGTATCGTTTAATAGAGACGGGATTGCCTCAGGGGTGGACAGGCAAGTTTAGAATATCAATTAGTATCAACCAATTCTCTGAAATTCTGTTCGGGGTGATGCAGATTTTTTTTCCCTCCTTTGTACAAAGAACAAGCTGCACTGAAGATAAAAGGCAGTAATGGGGGCTGAGAAGCACGCGAAGATTGAGCAACTCTGTGTCACTTAACTTGGGATAATGTCGAAAGGCTGTCTAAGAACTATGAGGTCTTCATTTTTACACCAAACATATTTTGCTATAAATTGGCATATTTATTGTCTGTATTAAAGCTACAGTGTTACTGTAAGCAAAAAGTTGTGGACCTCTGAAGCTACTGAAGTACAAGCGGAGCATAAAAGGATACCATGAAATCTTTATAAAATAAATATACAATAACCTTGTCCTATCTCCCATGTGTCTGGAAAAGTGTTTATCTGTTGTATAACAAAGACAGAAATGTACAACATGAGTAGTGAATTTCAAAGCCAAAAACTCCTACTGTGTGAAAATGCTCTCATGAAACAATGTTCCCCAAAGTGACTGATTCCTTGTAAACTGATTGTAACTGAAAAAATGTATTTAATCACCTGTGCAATGGTTTGAATAGCAAGTATAGCCTCAGTGGGAACTAAACCTTCCTGCTGGACTCTTAGAGTGATCCAAGTTAGAGAGATCCAAAGACGGAGACTTTAAACCAATTAATAGTGAAGACAGATAAAGACTCACAAAGTGCTAGGGAGGGAGGGAGAGAGAGAGAGAGAGAGAGAGAGAGAGAGAGAGAGAGAGAGAGAGAGAGAGAGAGAGAGAGAGAGAGAGAGNTCCTAGGGACAGACGGGGGGATGATCAGCACATGATGCAGCCCTATTTGACAAGGTTACGCCTTGTAAATTCACTGATACACACACACACTCACACAGATGGAGAAATGGGTGCATGCACACACAAACATATAAGGACAAGCACATTTCTGGGTCAGCAGGGTGGTATTTCATGTCTAGACAACAACTCTACAGCAAAGGGAAAATGATAGCTTCCAGACTGGAATATTTCAAACACACAGTGTTATAGCAACACTGTGTTTTCCCACATATGACACAATGAAAGACAAAACACAATCTAAATTCAAACCACTTATTGTGACAATACAGTTTTTAGTATAAAAGAGCAGTACTCATCATTTGGGGCATTCTATTCATTCATCTATTTGCCATCTAATGTTTCTGGTGGGTGGGACATAATA
The DNA here is from genome assembly GCA_024605115.1 of Rastrelliger brachysoma. Lineage (NCBI taxonomy): Eukaryota > Metazoa > Chordata > Actinopteri > Scombriformes > Scombridae > Rastrelliger > Rastrelliger brachysoma. The sequence goes on from JANJYP010054195.1 coordinate 5,811, forward strand.
ACGGCATAACAGAGTAACCAGTTAGGGAGAGTGAGACACATAGAGGGAAGATTGTTAACAAACTTACCATCTAAAAATACAAACTGACAGTCAGTCCCACTTTACAGTTATCTCTCCATCACACACTCAGTTTCACACATGAATCCCAGAGAGGCTGAGATTCAGCCATAAGCCTATCCAAGGATCATTTTCAACCCAGTGGAGGTTTAAATCATACACAGCTTCAAACACATCCCATGATAGCTCCCAGGAAGAATCATGAATGCCTGGCTATGGTAACACAGGGTCAGATTTGTGGCCAAGTATGGAGCCATATGAGGCCTGCCCAGAGACAAGCACTTAGATATTATATATTGTAATGACATACAGACTGTGAGGGCTTTAGCACAAAAGCTTTTTTGTACTGATGATAGGAACGGGGAGGAAAAAAAACAGGCAATTACTTATAATAATTTCTTGTTTTGCTTTAATCATTAATTGACAAATAACTGAAAACATCAGTTGTTTTTTCTCTTATCTTTCACCTGGATGTAAGTGTACAAACATAGATTGCTGGCCTAGCTGATAAATTACCAGGATGCAAGCACGTTCATTAGGTGGTTAACCTAGAGAATCAGGTTTAGATGAGAGGAGTTAGGAGCCTGGTTCAGCCTCTGAATATAGAGTCAGTGTAATTTCCATCCAATCCTTGAGATTTCACACTCGCTCCTGTGAAAAATCGCACTTAAAGGGGCTCCAGTAAGCAGGGGCTTAATTGGCTGTGACGTGACATGCATAATATCAGCTAACTCTCTATTCAAAAAGCACAATACACACAAACACACACAAATGCGCACATGCATAAACACAAGATTATATATATGTTTCACAGCCGCACACTGCAATTAGACAGAATTACTGTATACAGACACATACACACATAGCAAACCCTCATCTATATATGCAGGCATCTGTAAATCATGCAAATAAGTTAAATCGAGAGAGAGAGAGAGAGAGAGAGAGAGAGAGAGAGAGAGAGAGAGAGAGAGAGAGATAAAGACCTTGCATGTGTGTGTGAACTCAGTTGGAACGGAGCAGTAATGAACAGGTCAACTTATGTCATAAATCATATTGAACATGTAGTACAAGAAAACCATGTTTGGCCCACAACAAGGTTAAGTAGTCAAGACTACTATCCTCTTGCCATTTATGGCATTTATGAAGTGATGTTTACATATATGCACAGAAACTTAACCTGTAAGACAATCTCACACTGTACAATGAAACCTTCATTGCTAGTCAGTAATCCTGACTGCTCACTAAACTGTCTCATGCTTGATTACCACTGATTTATTGCTTCTCCTTTTGACTGATTGTATTCAAGTGTGCTCATGGTTTGGCATGAGCCTACATGATTGCAATGGAAATAGATTCTGAATTACTGAGAGGTTAGTAGTGACTAAAGACCCATATATTCTGTGTAATCCGTCTAGTAATAACATACTTGTAATGTTCTGTGGATTTAAGGCTAGTATGAAAGCTGTTTATGCATTCACGGTTCAGTCTAAGGTGATTAACGAGCGTGGTGATCGCTGGTGAAGACTAATTATTTTGGCCCGTTAGTTCCTTCAGCTCGTTAGGCATGCTCACGAGGAATGTGTCCTTTGGTATTGGTGTTTTGCATATTAAAGGACACTTATAAAGCACATTTAGTTCATTACTATGAAAAAAGGGAGGTACTTAAATTGTATTTGATTTCATTTGATTATCTACACTATGTCTTATAAATGCAGTTTGTACTGAAAATATAGCTCCTAAAACAAGCCTTAAGGATGCAATTAGCAGATCACGCAGGGTGTCTCAAAGTAATGATGTGCCATTGCAAATACTGTTCAAGAGAGAGATAAGCTGAGAATGATAAGAGGTGCATTCTCAGGTCCTGTGGTGCAGTAAATATTAAGACATATAAGGTAATGGATACTGCTTATACTATTAGAAGCTAATTACAGCTGGACCACCGGAGCAGCTTGGTATTTCATATAGCTGCAGTGATCATAATACACACCAAAATTAGGAGCAGAGATTACCTTGACATATAATGACTGACAAAAGTGCAAGTTCCTGGTAGGGGGTGTCTGTACACACACACACACACACACACACACACACACACACACACACACACAGTCCCTCCTCACCTCTGTTATGGCCGAGTACCGGAACGAGACTTCTCGTCATATGAATGCAGTGCTATGTTGAGACGTCTGGAAGACGTTTCTGAATTAGAACAGTCTTTGAAAGACAAGCAGACAGACCAGGCCCGAGTTTGGTATGTCAACATGACAAAGATGAAACCATACACCAATACTTGGAATAGCCACCTCACTTAGCTACACCAGCAACTTGATCTCCTCTTCACTTTCACTGCCTCTCTCACCTTCTCTTTTTCTTTCTCTCAAATCTCTCTATGTCTCACACACGCACACACACACACACACGCACAGATTAGGTGTGTGATATGGCCTGTGCTGGTGCGTAAAACTCTTAAAATAACCTCCTTCCTCCATTATTCAAATGCCACAGCTGCTGTCGTGTTTAAAATAGTACGATCATCTTGAGGTGTCTCTCAAGAAATCATTAAGTCAGATACTGAGGTGTTGATAGGTGATAAGACAGTGCCATTGGAAAATTTATGGTGGATTACATGCCACTGACTAGCAAAGACATGCAAAGTAGGGATAAAATCCTGATGAGGCTGGTGAGATATGAAACCTTTTAGTTAAATGTCAAGTAGAGCTTATTTATGACCTGTGCCCATCTTTCATATTCCTCAGTACTGTATGTGTGATTTCACGTAGCAACACTTACTTTCCTGGACCAGTCAAGCCACGCATGTAATAGTGTAGCCATAAAGAGCTCATCTCAGGCACAAAGATACAGTCAAGCTAAACAAAGAAGCTACTGTTCAAATCCCAGACATTGTGTGAATGTCGACCACTCAGTATTTACATGTGACTATGGGTTTGTGTGTGAAAGTGCTAATAAATCACTGCATTATCCTATGGCCCACAATGAATTGGATACAACTCCTCCAGCTGTTGTACTGACACCTCCTCTCTACTGTATGTGTACAACATGCTGCTTATAAAAGGAAAGCCACTTAATCCATTTGGAGTTTTCAACACTTGTAAGCCGTACAATAGCAATGTAAATAGTGCTGTAATATAAGTACATAGATAAAAACTCAAATCCATTGCCAGCACAAGATTAAACAGTAGGAATAAATACTGTTGTATTGAATTTCAATAATTTGAGTACTGACTGAAATGTATCCAAGGATAGCAAGTATTAACAGTACTGGTATTAAACAGCTGTTGAAATTTGATATCCTGTTTACTTATTCTTTGATCTCATGATTAGAGATCATTGCTCCTGTTTGGAAATGAGAAAAACACAGAAAAAGATGCTTAGTGTCAGATATCAGAGAAAAAAAGCTTAGTATAGTACCATATATCAAGTGTTTCAAAGGGTCCTCAGCCCTGTTGCTATGGATTCAATAGGAGGTAATAGTGAGACAGAAGGTGGCTGCAAAGAGGTGGTCAGGTGTGATGTGCAGATCGATGGGCCAAGCAACCCACCATAGCCGACATCACACTGTGCATGGCAAAAGGCAGAAGAAGAAGCTGCTCACCCAGGTCTACACACACATATTAACACGGAGTGCTAGAGCCAGGGAACAGCTGGATTAGGTCACAACCTGTAAAGCCACACTGCCCATAGAACATCCAGTAGGTCAGAATAAAATGCTGTAGAGCAGAGTACCAGTCACACTACAGGATAGCCTCACCGCAGGGTGTCCATGAGGAACAGGACCAGGCCTGTGTCAGTCTTGTTGACATGGGATTGATTTGTTCTTCTCATTATAATGAGGAACAACATTATATAATGTGTGTTGACAGGTAGAAACATATAGGTAATAGATGAGCTTTGATCTTTACAATATCACAATAACTGCTTCATTGCATGTAAATTAGCATAGTTACTCAGCTTAAAATATGAGGTAAAATATTCCACATGAAACAGGTGGGTTAGTTAGGTGCTGAGTTTAATTTGGTGAAACCTTCCTGTTTACTGTCTCTTTGAAAATAAACTGCACTGACAAATGGTTTTATTACCATAAGATGAGAATTGCACAAGCTGACATATTTAAATGCAAAAAAGTGATCAGCATTCTGTGCAACCTCTATATTTAACAGTCAGATGTCAATATCCAGCAACAAACTCAAACCCCTTTTTTTCTTCCAGTTTTATTGTCAGAGTCAAATTATGCAAAACAGATCAAATATATTCTGAAAACGACCTTTTTCACATTAAAATTTCTATTACTGACATGCTTGATTAGGTAACCAATTACTCAAGACAAGCAGCCCAGAGTCATCTCTGCTACCACCAATATATGAAATATATTGCATGCTTCTTCCTCTGGGCTTCAGTCAAAAAAGCAAAACCCAAATAACAACAGTGGAATCCATGAAATGGATCCGTGAGCTCAAATGATTCAACATATTTCACTTCATTGTTTATGTAACACATGAGCTTTAGCCTTTGAAGTCAGTGCTTTATAATAATTTGCACTACACAGCTTTCTTTTACTCTAATGTATGGTGTTACACCCTGCAAATACACTTTACACTGAAGACTAGTTGAAAGCAAAAGTCACACATCATCTCTGTTGTGTTAGGAGACCAGCAAACGACTGGATAGAAATAGACTCCAGCATCTGCTAGCTATGGGACTAAAACTAAGTACATACAAAGTGATGACAACTAGCAGCTTAAAGTGCAAACTTGTAATTCTACCACCGGGTATTACACAGCGTGTGAGACTGTGCTCAGGATATATAGATTCAATATAAACTCAAGAATATTCAATATAACCCCAAGATGCAGACTCTGCAGTTGAGGAAATGATTAAACTTTATCACCAGGTGTCCATTAAATATTGAAAGAAAAATCATGGTTATTAGTTTGAGCTGAACTACATTCAAACCGCTGTGCAGTAGGTGTGATGGAGAATGGAACAGAGGCAGGGCGGGGTGGCAGAAAAACAATGAATTTCCTTTGGTGTGAGGCAGTTGTGTGAACTTGCCAAAAAGCCAGTAGATGTGAGAATAATCAGTGTGTGTGTGTGTGTGTGTGTGTGTGTGTGTGTGTGTGTGTGTGTGTGTGTGTGTGTGTGTGTGTGTGTGTGTGTGTGTGTGTGTGTGTGTGTGTGTGTGTGTGTGTACACCTTATGTCTGCATGCTCTGTGTGTAAAAAATCTTTCATCTTCTGTCTGTGAATGAATCAAAATCAAAAAGGAGGCTTGGCCAAAATTTAATAGTCTGACATGTGAACAACGATGATCATGACAGTCTTTGGAGGGACAGTTAAGTTTTGCCATCATAGTGTGAAGAGAGAGGCTTCGCACAGCCATTTAGCCAACAAGAGGACAACCACTGCAAACCAAGCAGAAGAACTGCCTGGAGCAAGGGAGACGAGTGTGTATGTGTGTGTGTGTGTGTGTGTGTGTGTGTGTGTGTGTGTGTGTGTGTGTGTGTGTGTGTGTGTGTGTGTGTGTGTGTGTGTGTGTGTGTGTGNCGCTCTTTCTACAGTTCTGGTGAACAGACAGCAATGAAAAGCCTGCAATGTGACAGACATTAACCTCAGACAAAACTGTACTAGCACTGTATATCATTAACACAAGCGATTCAGTTACAGCTGAGAGCAGATGAACACTTGGATTTCATTTCTCTACCATCATGAAGTGATGTTTGAGAAGAGACCGGTACATGAACTGATGCTGAGCTGGCACAAACAAAAAACAATGCAACTGCATCCATCTATCCATTTTATCCATTTATCTTTGCTGTTGCCCTCTCATTATCTTCACATCCTTTCATCACAACACAGAGAGACAAATGGAGTACCAGGACACATATTTTCTCACATTCCCGCAAACATGCATGTGCAGTAATAAGTAAATCTGAAAACACTCTGGTGGGTGAAGTTTCAAACTTGTACAACACAGTTTGACTCTATCGAAAAGTTGAACATTTTGTGTCAGATTGTGGACTTTTTTTCCTCCCAATAACGTCATTAATCTGGCATGGCAGAGGCCATCTGTAGCTGACATCAGGAAAGCATTGCTCACATGCCGTCTGTGTGTCTGCATCAGTCTGTGTCAAAGAAAGGCTGCAGGGGTGTGCAAGAGCAGCGCCTTTCCTTCCTTGCTAAAGAAAAAAAAACACCTATCAGCATAGAGCTATTTGCATTTTAACCAGAAAGCATTATGGTCGAACTCTCTCAGAAAAGGTAGTTTAGTTCCCTCCTCAGGTGGTCAATTGTCACACAGGCTTCAACCATGAATGCATTCAAATTTCTAAACTGGATGGCTTATGTTAAAGGAGTTACTGCATAGCTAAAAGGAAAAATGTGAATATATTTTGAGTTTTCTTGTACTCTCTAGAAGGCCACATATCAGTTTGATATACACTTAACAAGAGCCAGAATAACATGTAATGTTATAATGGTGTTATATTGTTTATATTGGATCATATTATATTTACCAAAATAGGAATATATCTTTATTATTAATTCTATACTACACAGTACATAAAACATGTAACAACATGTGACACCATGCATCCAGATGCCATTACTGCTGAACATGAAGGAAGTGTAGCCTGGATTGCCTGTCATTTCTCCCTCCTGCTGTGACTTTCTCATAACACTGCACAAGGGCCGCCTTTTTGCACATTGAGGGCTGATAGATGGCTGGCTTCACCCTCTTCTGCTTCTCTTTCATAAACTAGGAAATGAAACCATTGCAGTATTGAACCTTCCCCACTGAGCCTGCTGGGTCAATCTCATACAATCACATCACATCCAGTCTGCCTGCTTCATTTCAGTTGAAAAGTGATAAATATGAGATTGCAAATGGCTTCATCTGTGTTTGAACGAGACAATGTGACGCAAGCAATAATGTGCCATTTTGAGTGTGCAGGTGACGGCAGTTACAGTGGTTTCTCTATACTCCAATACATAAGGGTCATTAAACTTGAGCTGGTGATTAATTAAATGAATTTTGATTTTCTGTCTATACCATCTTGCATGAAATAAGGCCCAATGCAGTCCAGGTTAAGTGAGCCAACTCCCTGTTAAGCTGCTATCATAACCTTCTGCTCCCACTCAGATGAGCTCATTACATTTGAGAGCTGATTGATGAAGGCATTATAAATCATTGGTATTGTTACAAGTGAATAAAAATATGTTCACAAGTGAATGTCTTGCAGAGCAAGTTGATACATTCTCTTATAAAAGTCTGTATTATAATCCAAACATGTTTTACCTATCTAACAGAAGACAATATATAGTGAGAGGAAAGACCTGCATTACAGTGCTGCACACAAATACACAAACATATATAGCACAATTTTCATGCTCTATGGCTCATCATTAAATCCTAGGCCTTCTGTGTAACTGATGTGCTCATCTCACTGGACTCGCACATGTAGTACAGTTGCTTTTTCATAGAGACACACCACCTATGTCAGTCCTTTTTTTCCCTCATCAGTTTCTCTACACTATGTTTAGAGCATTTAACAGTTGAGTTCCTGAGCCTTTATAGATGGTAACACAAACTCACTCAGCTTGCATCATTGCAATCGGGCAAAAAATTTTACTTTCTCAAGATAGATAAATTAAGCTGCTTTGATGTATTTGGAAAAGGAGATGACAGGCTTCTTAGTAAAAGGAATGGTTCGATACTTTGGGCAATTTACTTTCTCGCCAAGTGTTAGATGAGAAGATTGAGACCATCATCTCATATGTGCAGTAAATATGAAGCTACACCCAGAAGCCAGTTATCTTAGTTTAGCATAAAGAGATGAGGTAGGGGCAAACAGCTCCTTGGGCCCCCTCCGAAGTTAAGAAAAATTTGCATACCATCACCAGCATATAAAACTGCAACTTTTCATTTTTACATTTAAATTATTGTACCGATTAAACAAACAAAATGTGTAAATTAGTGATTTTTTTTTTTAATGGGTGCCGTTTTAATGTAGACATGATGTTGGTATAAATCAATCTAAAGGCTTGTGAATATTTCAAAACCATTCATACTGGCAGTGATAAAAAAAAAATTGTGATAGAAACACAAATTTCGTGACTCATTCCTGAAAACAAAAACCAAAAACCAAAAACAATGGATTCAGCCTCATCTAGTGACAATCTCCAACCTGCTTTCAGCATCTGCAGCTCCTGGGCAGCTGAGATAACAGCGGGTGGCCAAACTGCCTCCACCTGGGTGACTGACAGAAGAAATTTACCAAACCAAAATAGTTTTATCCCAGCTCCACTAACAAGTCCACAGACCACAAAACACACAGAGTGAGATTTTTTTTTTCCACTACATATTTTACATATTCAGTATACTGTACATAATCTAGTTTCTTTTTTAATTGCTTCTTTATCAATTAGGCTACTCAAAAAATCTACAGAGACTTTGCAGTTATTTAACCTATTCATCGTTCTCCAGAGATGTTTCACACTCTATATTAAGATGAGCTGCAAATTAAAAGCAAGAACTGAGCTATAATGGGCTATGTATGGGCTATAAGGTCAAACTGCAAACAGAAAAGGAACTATGTTTTCTGACATTGTGTAGGTAGGAAAAAAAATCCAACACACCAAACTATTCCTTCAAGAACCAGACAGACCATAAAAATAGTATCCCCTGTGGCTCAAGAAGACATATTTTATATTGTTGCACCAGCCCTCTATCTTTATGTATGCAGCCTAGCAATTGCACACTTCTGAGATGTATGTGAATGTATGAATTTCCAACCAGGACTGACTTTTTCTGAGGTGCTGTGAACCACCCTTAGTCTCACTCAAGCCTGAGCTCTGTCTCTACAAGCCAAATACTAATAGAGTTTACATCAAAGATTTGCCTCCTACTGTGACAGCCTGGTAGACAGATATGCACATATCTCCCTCTCTCTCTGTCTGTCTCTCTCTCTTGCTTCCCTCCCTGTTCTTAACCTATTGCCCTTTCCTCCCTCTTTCTCTCCTTCCCTCCTTTCTCTCTATCTCTCTCCATTTCCCACCTCCAATGGTGCCAGTAGCAGGGTGGAGTGTCACCTTGCTCTGTGCCCAGTGGCCTGTGGCTAGATGATGATTTATAGCTGAGGAAAGCGGGCGTTTGGGAGATGAAGTTGGTGGATGGCTTGGTTTAAAATCACTTGTGGCGGTGTATGAAAGCGTAGCATGATGAATGAATGTGGGCTCTGCATGCCAATCAAAATGGTCTTCCTGCAGTGTGCAGTAGGTTTTAGATACATCCAGAGGCTCTGTACAGCTTTGTCTTCTACTAATCATCTCTCTGCCCCCCTGCAACCCACACACATTCACACACATTTATTTTTTACACCCTTGTGTATTAGAATGAAGATACATGGAAGAAGGTGGGCAGCACAATCTCCTCAAGAAAGAGAAACGGAGGTGTTGATTTTAGTACAGCGTTAAAGCCACAAAGCATGTAGATGCCCTCAAGAATCTCTGATACAACTGAAAAATAAACTGGTAGTGTTTGTTTTTTGTATGGTGTAAAAATGACTTTGGACAGAGCAGTCCACAGGCAAACTCAAATGTGTCTTTTTTAACACCTCCCAGGGTATATAATTTGCCAGGTGACAACTAAAGACCAGTCAGTTAATATTACTACGGAAGCAAGTATCAGTCACAAGGAAGAAGTCCTGTACATCGGATCTCAATGGTGATAAATGGATTGGTCCTAACAAAAGAGGTCCATTCTTTATTGTTCTCCTCAAGACATTTGTCAGTTAACGTCAGTGAACAATGAAACGAGTGTATGTGTGTGAAAATCACGATTACTGATATTACACCAGGGAATCAGAGCAGCAAAGATGCAAAGTAGGTGGAAGGATACTGATGCAGACTCAGTGACAGGAAAAGATGAGTAGAAATTCTTCAGTAAGGAATTCCCAAACTACATACCAAAGAAATGCATTATTCTCAATGCAAAACAAGTTGCAGAAAACTAAAACTGAGCTCCTGAAAATATTCAAACTAGGAACTGTTGGTCCACAGCAAAAAATACAGTATATATGTATTTTTGAGCTACTAGGTTCTGGTGTGCTGCAAGCCCTCAACTTATATAAACTACTTATGAGGATCTTCCACAGGTGTGTTCTCAGCTGGAATCCACTGACCACATTGAACACAGGTGTACCACTCTTCCTGTGGAAAGCAGTCAACTCGAGAGGGAGAGAGAACAAAAACACAGCAGGCACACAGAATTCATACTAAAAGGAGACTTAAAAAATAAATAGAACACGCTCACACAAGGCACACAGGGGTGGAATCGTGACAAGTAATAACTTGCCTTTTACCTGCTCTGTATTACAAATTATAATATAATTACTCATTTAAATGCATGTTTTTGCTGATATCATAAGGAGAACCAGAAGCAGGTGCTTGTTTAGTATGCTAATATAATTCAGACTGTGTTTATTTTATATGAATAAAATCATACATATCAATGGCGATGGGAACCTCTGTGATATGTGGCTCTCTGTGGAGCTGCTCCCCACAGTTCAATGAATAACCAGTAACAGCATACAAAACAGTATGTGTCTCCTGGACATTTACAGTTGCAGCAGGAAGATCTTAAAATTACACCGTTACACTGTAAAAACTGAACACACCATAGTCCAACATTTGTTCTACAGTAATGTGATATTGTTGTTATCTGTTCAAAACAACAAACAAAATATTAATACTGTAATAAAGCTTAGAAATATATCAGACAATTTATTTTTGGAATAGAAAAATAAATGCAACTATACTGTTGAAGATGACAAAGCCAGAAGTATGTGGTATAAATCATCCATCACTCCTTATGTGTTTGAACCACAACAGTATGAGTGAGCAACATGTAGTGGCCAAAATTGCCCATCAGACCAGTTGTCTCTACTGTATGCATACTCTGAGTCATACAACAGCACGTCTCACAGACAGCTTGTGCTTTGCTTTCCATCTGAGTCCGTTCATATGTCAGAGATATCACATCCACATATTGTTGCGGTGCACTGTCATCTACCAGTGAACATATTGTCTGTGGTGAAAAACTGAAAAGTTGATGAAGTTCCAAAAAAAAACATTTATTTATTGTTCTTCAGTCTGTGCAGAACATTCAACTGATCCATGCATTGTGCGATTCCTGAAATATCAAACTAGGATAAATGATAAGTCCAGTGATATTCTTTCTTATTGTCAAGAAATCACATGAATCACATGAAAAGAAGGAAGCCAAACAATGAATAAATCCTACATTCCTAAGTGTATTGTCTGTGTCTGTACAGTATTCCTCTGTGCTGTAAAGCTCCATTGTTGTCCAAAAGCTATTAAAAACACATCAATATGCCACACCATTGCACTGAGTGACATATTCCTTTATTACCAAGAATACAGCCACTGTGGTCTATTTTGACTCAATACTACTATAAATACTCACTGGACCACCAAATGTGTATTAATCCACAGCTGAAAATAGTCCCCGGCAAAAGCACACTCCTATTTAAAGTCGTACAGAAATTGTTGTCTGTCCTGTCCCCTTCCCCAAGTTTCCCCGAGTTGCAGCATGACTTCACACGAGTGAGAAAAATTAATTTGATTGGCCATAATCACATGGGCGGGGTGTTCAATTTTGGGGCGGGACACTGAATGTTTCGATTAGAGTTTGATTGGATGTTGTCCAGCTCAGTCACTCTGTGATTAATCTTGTACGATGTGTCGCACAATTTGTGGGCCTGCATTATCCTACATGAAAAAAAAAAACTCTTTCAGCCTGGATTTATTCAAAAGTAGAAAGTTTGGAGCACATCATCTGATAGATGAGTAATACTGTAATTTTAAAACCCATAGTGGGATGAAATTCGTTTTGGTGATCTGGTGAAGTACAGTTTTGGAGAGAACTCTTATGAAGTTTGACTGCAGAAATCATATTTCATTATCTATATTCAACACAACTGACCCATAATTTACCTTATAGTATCAGTCCTTACTTCTGGCTGAGTTGAACTTTTACTAGCCCTATGGGTTCACTTCTGGTTAGTGCCAATCTCTACTAACAATTCATTTTCATAATTTCCTCTCACAACTGGTTCACAAACACAGAGAAAAAAATGTGGTGAAGGCAATTTGCAGTTCAGGTTAGAGCTAAGGAAGAAGCTACACAAGTTGGGCTTGATTCATATTTTATCATACTCTGTTAGCTGTACTGTCCTCCATCAGGGTATTTCAAAGCTGTACAACTGGCCCAGTTCCCTGCATGTGGTGACAATAGCGTCACCACGCAGTAATGAATCAAATTAAGTGAAATGTCAGCTAGGCTAACAGAGCTCTCCTTCTCCTCTCAGCATGAAAAGGAATAGTTTCATGGCTCCAATTTGTCTCTCCCTGCCCTCACTGGCACATATTTTTTGCGTTTCATCTAAAAAATTATGCTACTGGCAAAGACATGAGGAGTAGAAGGGGTGAAAATCCAATTGAAATATAGAATCTTTATTCATGTCTAGAGTCAGAAGTAGAGTGGTTGACTGGTGTAGAGCAGGCCTTACTATTGGGTTTGATGTAAATAAATGCGATAACATAAATTATATCCCAAGGGGGTTGGGTGGGGGTCTGCACCTTTACTTCTCTGTTTCTACCCCTCTCTCTCATTCTTTCTCCCTCCCTATCTGCTGTGAAGATTAAAGTACGTAAAGCTAGCGTGAAGGCAGTGTGATACTTTACAGTGACAGAAGAAAGAGAACGACACAGCAATATGCTGATGATATGGTGATGAGCAAGACGGAAGATGAAAGTGTAAGAGAAGAAGACATAGAGCAAGAATGAGAGGGCAACATTTTGAATGAATAAATGTGCACTGAGGCTTGTGTACAACTGAATATGTTTACAGCTAAAGTGACATCTCCTATATGCCTATGCTACTCAGAAACAAAACAATGGTTCTAAATTTAATGCAATATATTAAAGGCCTTTGGATACAGAAAATAAACAAACCCATTTATTTATCTGTCTGTGTTTAACTTCTAGCCAAGTTCTTTTTTTTTACATCAAGGGTACCAAACAGTACTTAATAAAGGTTGTAATGTATTAAACAAATGACTAAAGATTACGACAAGCTACTATAAGCTTTCTTTGTGATGACTGGCAGTAAACAGTAAACCAACAGTTAGCCAAACCACAGAAAATAAATTAAATGTTTTTTTCATTTGTAGTCTAATTCTTGTTCTTGTGTTCATGTGAGCATATTCAACGGCAAATCTATAGTTTATTTTGATGAGATCTCTCACATTCTAAGATTAAACTGTGAATTTTATGTTCTGAAATTGCATGCTGCCTTCAACACACTGACAAAAATAGAAGTATAGTAAGATACCATGAAATTGTCCACTTGGTTTTCTTTCAGACCATGTTGATGAGTTTTCCAAACTGAACCCAACACAAACATCTTAAAACTGACCAACCAGTTAAAATTAACATTGTCAGTATCATGAGCTGTTTCAAGCCAATATGTATCAATTTGTTTTGTTTTGGTCTCTGCATTTCTGGAGCAGAAAATTAACAGAATAGAAAAAAAAACAAAACAAAAACTGTAAACACATTTGAGTACATCAATGTGGTGGCAGTAAAAGAATGAAGAGGCTGGCCGTATTGGTTTTGTGCTACAAATGATCAATCTTCCCTGTTAGCAGCTGAATCCTTGATAGAAAAAACTTATGATTTACACTGAAAAAAAGAGAAGCAGGCTGAGGTGGTGCAGGCAAAGCACAAAAGAGTGTGAATGACAGAGAAAAGCAAGAGAGCGAGATTATGCGTGGCCTTTCACTGTAGTTCTAATCCATACTTTACAATATTGTCACCCAGAGCCACGAGAGCATAAATCTGCCATATGACAAAGTCTATAGGAACACTTAGCAGACAAATGGACAGGAGGGAACACAGGATATTACACTGTGGACCGTGGTAATCTGTCTCTCTCTAGACAGATAAATATGTTACTATCCATGAGAGTGTATACAGCATGCATAGACATTTTTTCCCTATTTTATTATACAGTAGGTGAAACTGAACTGTGTGTGAACTGCAACACTTTGTACACTCCCCTCAGCCCAAGACCCAGTGCCATTTATGAAAACATGCGGCTTGAGCCACTGAATTTTCAGAGCGCTGTGATGAGGGAGATGGTCTATTTGCATCACCACTCGCAAACCAAAAGGTGTATCCAATGTCTTGAGGGCGCGGGGAGAAGATGAATAAGAGAAGCGGCATAAGACTGGCTCTATATATAGCAGGTAATCTATCATCTCATTTTTGTCATCTCCCTTCCCCTCGTTTTTGCTTTGAGGAATGAGGGATTGATGTTCAGAAGATCAGAGGAAGTAAGGAGGGATTGTTGGAGGCTTGGAGAAAGGAGAATAAAGGGAGTGTGTGTATGAGAGAGAAAGAGAGAAAGAGAGAGAGAGAGAGAGAGAGAGAGAGAGAGAGAGAGAGAGAGAGAGAGAGAGAGAGAGAGAGAGAATATGTGTGTTGGGAGGAGGAAGGAGGGTGTCTGTGTGGAGCCACTGACGACTGCTGTTTTTTGGAGACCTAGTTGCAGTTGGCCAAAGTCCAAACTGAATAGTTTTGAGTCTCACAACTCCAACAAAAAAGTAAGCGTCAAAAAAAAGAGTAAAGTAACACAAACGCTTTAGTTTCAAAAGATTTCCGCTGAATCCCATTCTACACTGCAAAAATTGCATTTCCTCTCAACCTGCAACACCACTGCTGCCTGGAGTCAGATATTTCTAAAATGGATATTGTTTGAACATCCTGTCAGCTCTGACAGGTTGGATTCCCTGGCACGGAGATCAGTTAGAGACAAATATGCCTTGTTTAGAGGCACACATACACACAAGGAAACACTCCTGGGAACGAGCTGAGGGCCCTTATAAAGCTCCTTTTGATAAGGTTTCACCCTGTGGTCACTT
Source organism: Rastrelliger brachysoma (assembly GCA_024605115.1). Lineage (NCBI taxonomy): Eukaryota > Metazoa > Chordata > Actinopteri > Scombriformes > Scombridae > Rastrelliger > Rastrelliger brachysoma. Next base: position 20,887 of record JANJYP010054195.1, read on the forward strand.
CAAAGCAGAAGATGAAGGAGTGGATAAAGAAAACGAGAGGAGGAAGAAGGAGTGAGGAGTGAAACGGGATGAAAAGATGGGAGCCAACGGCAGTAGAATGAAAGAGGGCAAAGCGTGGGTAAGGTGAAAGAAATGCAGGGAGGGATTACTCGGTGAGAAGAAAAGACAGAAGGAGGGAGACAGATTTGCATGGGAAAAATAGCAGGACACAGGCGTACGGACACAAATTCAACTTGTACACACACTGTAACATGCACGTCACGCACACACATCACACCCCCTCTACCTGAGGGAGTTGAATCTTAAGCATTATCGAGAGATTTGGGAGGCCAAATCTCACCCCTCTGTGCAGGTCCCAGCAAAAGCAGCAAAAATATAGCTCGGAGAGAATCCTTATACTTTCGATCCAGAAACTCTCTGATGAGTAGCTATGGTAAAGCCTGCAGGCACGCACTAATACATGAGGGAGGAGAGGGGAATCATTAGAATAACTCAACCATTCATAGATGGTAGACAGTTTGCTAGCTAGCTCCATCTAGAAACCCTCCCTGTGAATAATTCACAGAGGTGTAAATAAAATATATCCAGTGGCCTTCACCTAAAAAAAAAAATTAGAAACAGGATAGCTACCATGCTGAGTAATGACTTCTTCTCTTGCAGATGAGTTGATATGACATGCAAACGGATGCATGACAGAAAAAAGACCTTACCTCAAAATTCAGTTATTCACATTGATATTCAAAGTCGGGGGTTGTGTTGCTTGATTTAAAATGGAATATTTCATCTATATATCTGCCTTTGATAATGACTCTAAAACACTGCCATTTCTCTAAAAGCGCAAGAAAATTATAATAGGTAGTGATTGCCATGATGTCCAGAAGTGCTATTATCAAAAAGCATTAACTGGGAAACATTGTTATCCAATCGCTTGACGCTCGGCAGGCACATTACCATCCTTTAATTTTCCCCTGAATAACAGATGATAGCGGAGCGTTTAGTGGCTTTCTCCTGCAGCGAAGAGCGCAATATTGTCTGAATAATGTATGAGCAACAACGATGTGGCCCAAATCATCCCCAAAACAAATAACCCCATAATCAATGGGGTGGCAAGTAGTATGTGTGTGTGTGTGTGTGTGTGTGTGTGTGTGTGTGTGTGTGTGTGTGTGTGTGTNACTGTATGAGTTCGCCTCAGATATATGACAGAGCATTACGAGACAGCCAGCCACTAAAGCAGATAAAAGGTGGCAAGGACAAGAAATCAAAGCAGTACCCAGTCAGGAGAAGACAAATAGGCCACAGTTCTTTCCACATATCCCAGCGGAACTACAGTGTTAACACACTGAGGTGATGTGTTCGTCAAACTGTGTGCCCAGCCGACAATAGGGACAGAGCAGAAATCGATACACGCTCCAGCCGATTCCTCATTGCGGTTCCTTTGATTATGACAATCACTCAGGGTGGTAGGAGTATAGATCAAGTTGCTCTGCTGGCTAAAGGGTGATGTTTCTGGCACACAAAAACCTTTTATTTCCTAAAGGTCAATCAATAATTAAACTAGCTAATTTCCCCACAGGTCACCCATGTTTCACTGAAATTATACAATAATTGGTTTTAAATGGGTCTCATGGGACTGTGAAATTCCCTCAACACACAGCAGACCATGTCATTTTGCAAGTTAAATGAAAAAAACAACAAGGAGGAGAAGGTTATAGCACTTTCAGAAGAGTAGATTAATATGTTGTATTGGAAATCCTAACTGAAAACAAGTCTTCAGTCCTTTCATGGAACTTAAATCTGCTATTCAAAGATACTTTTTTGGTCAGAATAGGACAAAGTCTTCTCTCCATCTCTGTCTCTGGACTGTTTTCTTCCATTTTCTGTTATCATTTCTTTGCTCTCTTCTTGGTGTCCAAATGCCAAGGTTGAGACACTTAAAGGATGTCTCCTGGTTGAGCCCTCAGAGACAGACATCTAAAGACAGCTGCTCCTCCTTCTTCCCTCCTTCCCTCCCCCCTTCCTCCCCCACTCTTTCACTCCTTGCCTTCCTCTTCTGTCAATCACAGAAGCACTTTTAACTCCACTCTAACAGTCCCACCTCTCTCAGACACACCACATTTCCCCCATCTGTTCTCCCTCCTTTCAAACCTTTCGTACTCATTTTGCCTTCCACAAACATATTTTCTTGCATTTGCTTTCAATGAATAATTGTTCCATTGAGGGAAGTGGGTCAAGTGTGTCATGTCAGTAGTTAGTCAGTCAGATAGGCAGGCGGTCTGTGTGTGTGAGTGTGTGTGTGTGTGTGTGTGTGTGTGTGTGTGTGTGTGTGTGTGTGTGTGTGTGTGTGTGTGTGTGTGTGTGTGTGTGTGATGTATCAAGAGTTTCTTCTCAGCTCCTATTACTCTGACACAACACTTTCTAAATTAGCCGCTTGACACAAACCACCGACTGAGCCTCAGGGCTCGACCTAACTCTTACCCACGACGTCTGCCTCACCGTACACACATCTCAGGTTGGGTTCTCAAAAGATATCTCGATGTGAAAATGGAACACCCTTAAAACATCCTCACTCTAAAATTATCCGAATCCCATTATATCGTTCTTTTGTGATGAAAATCTACTGCTGATAGCTTCTGTACTCTGAAAAGAAAAACTGTGAAAAGGTGACTGCAGCTTATACAGAAATGTGCAATTGGAACAGTGTGGGTTAGCAGATTTACACATTTTAATAGACAATATGATCATGAAGGGCTCTACAAATAATTAATCTGCAATAGCACCACCGTCATTAACCTTGGTTAAAAACAAATATGTAGCTGTTGTCACTTTGTTGTGGCCTATATAATGGTTAGTCCATACCAAATCACTTCTACCCTTTGAACCCCTCTCACAGTTTTCAGCCTGCAGGTCTCAGATACTTGAAGGTGTGATGATTAATGATAATGAGCAGCAAGACTTTAACTGTGCTCTTTTTCTTCCGTTCCCATGGCTGGCATCTGCCCACCTCACACATGTAGCGAAAAAGTAATCATCCCTGGCTAGGGGGCAGAGTGAGGGAAAGCCAACATATTATATTCTAGGCACATCATGAGAGAGAATAGAATAGAATAGAATAGAATAGAATAGAATAGAATAGAATAGAATAGAATAGAATAGAATAGAATAGAATAGAATAGAATTCTTAAAAGTTAAATGAGAGGATTGTTGCTACTTTTAGGATAAACATGGAGCTTGACCCAGTAGCTTGTTAGCATTTAAGAATACAAAAGGGATGTGAAATAGCTATGATCTGTGCAAAAAAGTTTTAGTATAAAAAGTTCAACAGTATAAAAAAGGAATTAGATATCTAGTATATTAAGTGTTTGTAAACATGGTTATTAGGACCCCCTGTGTTGTTCCGACTATGAGGACAGTTGGTGCAAGGATAGATTCATTTGAATTGGACATCTGATCGCACCACGGCCCTTCTATAACTGGGTGGCACGTACTGTTAATTCCAAGTGGTGTGTGTTTCAACTTTCATCTCTAATAAGATTATAAAATACATTCTACAGAAGTGAAGGATGAACTTTATAATGAGATCCAAACAGTAAGGGTTACTTGTAAAGTCTGAGGTAAGATTTCATGTCATACTGTTATAACCTTCTTTTAGTACAAGGGGCTGCTTGGAGAGGTGTTAGCGTGTTCTGTGTCATACAGCTCATACTGCACAGGCCTGACCTCTGCCTGTCTCATAAACAGAGGCTTAGAACTCTTTGAGGTGAGTGAGTGAGTGTGTGTGTGTGTGTCTTTGCATGTGTGTGTGTGTGTGTGTGTGTGTGTGTGTGTGTGTGTGTGTGTGTGTGTGTGNGGTTGCAGGGTCAGAAAGTGTATGAGAGAGAGTGAAAGTGAGGGGGAGATGATCGTGACAGACAGTCCAGGGAGACGTCCTGTGGCATTTTATCCCTCCAGTGGAGCCACCCGTGCACCTTGATGCACTGTGATGTTAACTGTTCTCACTGCAGCACCATAATCCCAGAGCACATCATGTCAAAAGTAAGATGCATTATTCTACTCCACAAAGCAGTCTCTCTGTGGTATCCACTACTGGAAACAACAAAGTCAGCAATCAGAAACTTTTCTTTTACTGGAGCCTGATCTTGTAAAATTATTTTCCCTGTCAGTAAGGCCGGACAATAGGGAAAGATGTATCATTACAAACATAACAAAATGTTTCCCATGGTGGAAAAAAATAGTAATAATAGCTGATGTTAGTCATGGGAGGTCAAACTGGGCATGTCATCTTCTGCTACATTTTAAAATCTCTCAAAAAATATTCTGATCTCATAGCGTTCACTCAGATTTTTAAAAGTGATTAAAAATTATCAAAAAAAATGCCACTGATGCTGAACAAAACTTGCTGTGTATAGTCAGGAGTTGCAGAATGTCTCCAGAAGGTCTAATGCTATCCTGCTTTATGAACAAATTGGTACATCCATTTGTACCAATCAATATAGAGTGTCAGATTTTGGTTAATATCACCCCCAGAACATGCACACAGATTTCGGTCTTAACATTTTTATAGTTCTGCGATTTCAGACAAAGAAATAATTGTATCTCTTTTAGGATTGATCACAGGTAAAATATTTAGGAAGGATGTGAGACCACTGTGGACATGCTGTCATGTACCCACAGTCAACCTCAGATCCTTTATCTAACTTTTATCTTTAGGTTTAAATGATATAAACTCAGTCACATCTTAAATCTCCACTTAACGAACACTCATCTTAACAAACTTGCATTTTTACAGCAGTTGTTTCATGTGATTTAAACATTCCTTTTGAACAATCCCTTACTCTCTTATGCCCGTCGTTCTCTCTCCCCTAACTTCCCCATCCCTCCATTGTCGTCAGATCATATTATGTGAACTCTCATTACAGGGGTGGTAATAGACTCTTCAGCACTAAGATCCTCTTTATTATCCGTCAACTGTGGACTACATCTCTAAGCTGATTAGCCAGAGCTGTCTTTTCAGCATTTCAATTAAGAGCATTTTGAAAAGTCAAGCAGATTGCATGCCTTATATTCATTACTGACATTCTTTGAGCACTACACGATGTTCAAACACAGTAATCCAAGAAACACATTACGACAGTGAGGATAAAAGAGCTATAGAAGAATGACATTATTTTAATATTGGACTCACTGGGAAATGGTAAAGTAGCTATTAACAGCAATCCAAAGCAATTTTTCGCAACAAATATGCAGTTTTAACATTAATAGCCTTGCTGGTATTCAAATGACTGTCATACAAATGCACACGGACACACAATTTATGAAGTGGTTCAAAGTACACATGACAAAAGAAATATTTCAAGAGGCATCTTCATTGCCATTAAGTATTGCTTTTTATATGGTAGAGGACAACTGTGGTCTAAAGCCTCAAGATAAAAACAGTTTAATACAAGATGATGTCTACGTTAGCTTTAGCTGTGATTGAATTTATCTCTATCTGCTTTTATGCTACTGTGTGCTCTCAGAGGACTGTGAAATGGTAAGAACTGATAAATTTGTCTTTTTGAGTAGCATGACAAGAAGCTGTCTCATTTCTGTAGCCCCATAAGTGCCCATGGGGCTGGTAGCACCTATGCTTAATATCGCTGTTCATCCGTCTCTGTTCATGTCATTTCAGACAAGCTTGTAGAGTAAATGTCCCAGATAGGGGAACTGATGTCTGGAAAAGAATGAGAGAAAGCAAGAGGGGGAAGCGGAAGAGGAGGAAATTGAGGTAGAGAGGAAAGGGAGAATGTGGTTGTGAGTCCTAGTGCTAATGGATTTGGGTCAGATGACGAGGATATGATCTGCTCAGTGCTGCGGGTGTGTGCGCGTGTGTGCTCACATGTACATGTGGAGTGCATGGTTCTGTGATGTCATTAGCAGTTGAGCCAAAATATGATGATCTCGGGGTATTATCAGTATCTGTTTAAGGTATCCGGCTTTATCAAATACCCACTTGACACAGGAGTCACCACCGTGTTTTATCATTCTGTCTCTGTCTGACTCTCTTGTTCACACACACATACACACACACGGTCTCACTAATTCATCTAGTCAGTGTTAATCCAGCTGTGTGCCGGTACAGATGTGTTGTACAATGGTGACAACCATGTCTCTCAGATAACGATGTCATACCTGTCTTTATTTGGATGTTACCACTGTCATTGCTGTTGTTGCAAACCGCTCAGGGGCACATGCAGTACATCTGAATCTATCAAGGAGCGTAAACCTTGCACTCTGCCCTTTGCATTACAGTGCAGTGAGATCCTCTCTGTGGAGATCATCAGTGCTGTAAATGCATGTGTCTCTGCCCTAAGTGAAGTGTTGTTGTCATGTTCTCAGTCGTATTAATTTGACAAAGAGCTCAGTCTCACTTAGAGCATCAGTCTGAGAGAGCAGAGCCGGGAAAAGAAGGGAAACAGTTGTACACACTGCAGCAGTCATGTACCATTTGCCACAGAACAACTGCAGCAGAGAAAGTCAGAGTCAAGTGCCATTTCCCTGGGCACCATAGTGGTACTCGTAGATGAAGACAAGAGCCTGCCACATTTTTAATGAGATTTTCCTACCAGTTACTTTTTTTACAGCTGTGTTTTCAACCACAAGAATCTTTCTCTAACCTCTACACTAATTATGTTCTGCCAGTTTTCTGCCAGTTTTGGTATTTTTTATCCAACTCAGATTCAGACCTCAAAATACCTGCATCACAGGAAAAAATAATGCAATGCTGTCCAAATCTTAAAGACACTTCAGCAGAGCAATCCTGGTTTCATTGTTCTCATGTATTTACTAAGTGGAGATGTATGACTCACTAAAGAACAGATTACATCACTCAAACAAGTTCTCATGCACAGATTAGTTGTTGATTAGTTTGTTGTTGCTGAGTATTTACACCTACAAACTGAAGCTTTGCTGACTAAGCCAACAGACGGAATCATCTAATATGTGACAATACTTCATGTGACCCTTTTGAGAGAGACAAAGATTTTAGATTACATTTCACAAAAAACACAACATATCTCCTGTTATGAGGCAATTTAAAAACATTATGTCAATAATAATGAGCTAAATGACCAAATATGGTCACATAGGTGGTGGTAAAATATTGCCAAGTCAATTTAATATCCCATTTAGCCTCCTGAAACTATTATTGTCATAAGTTATGTTGTTGCTCGGACTTCCTGTTTACATAGTTGACTTTTTATAATTGGTCAGTACTGCAGGTGTTTCCTAGCAACAGTTTTACATATTACTTGCATAAGTTATTCCTCAGATGTGAATGCTGCAACCCAATTTAAAATATCACTAGTTTGAAACAAGTTGGTACTTACTAAGAAATTAGGAAGGACCTTACACACAAATTTAGTGATGGATGGATGAGTAGCTGATACAACTCAATCCTAAGGAGTAGTTGTGTTAACATAATGCATATCATAAATACTACATACATTCCTAATGGGATGGATTTTTAGGACTTTACATTGGAAAGCAGAGTGTATAGTCTGTGATTATGGAGGACCAGATTAGGATTCGACAGGCTGTGCAGAGTTTGGTGTGGGTGTGTATATGGTTGGTAGAGAGGAGGAGTGACTTGCCTGATGCAAAGCTATATTGTGAAGACTGAAAATGTGAATGGGAGAGGAAGAGAGGGAACAAGACCGGCAATGCAGCAGAAAGGGATCACAGAAAAATACAGAGAAAAACAAAAAATGCAATGGGAAATAAACTAGAGTGACAGATAGAGGGAGCGATACAGAGCACTAAAACGTAGTAGAGGAGACAGCAGATGGTGGGGATTATTCTGGACTAAAATACTCTGGGATCTACAGAGGGAAGGCCGCAGACATAAACCGTTACAGACTCCATCTGCCAGAAATAGACCAAAAAGAGCTGTACATCTACCATCAACATGGCCATAAAACACTGACTCGATGGAAAAAACAAGGGAAAAAATGCTCCCAAAATGACTCGATTTATTTCTATGATGCTCGTGTTTTTTTTTTTTTAATCAGTTGAGTCCTGTTTAGTCATTAGATTGACACACTATACATTCATAGCTACATGCACTACACGGGACCTTTTCAAATAGTCATTAACAAAAAACGTAGGTAAGCAAACATTAATTTTTTATGGATCATACATACCATTGACATAATATAGGGCATAAACACATACTGGTTTAATGCAGTAGGTGAATGTGTGCTTTGACTATTTCAGCATGTGTTTGTATGTGATTATGACTGATATCATAAGACACCCCTAATCCACATTTTATGTTCACTGTGATTAGGATAACAGGCTGCTGCACTAAATGTGTGTGTGTGTGTGTGTGTGTGTGTGTGTGTGTGTGTGTGTGTGTGTGTGTGTGTGTGTGTGTGTGTGTGTGTGTGTGTGTGTGTGTGTGTGTGTGTGTGTGTGTGTGTGTTGAGAGAAATCAACAAACCCGGTTTACAAATCTCCCCAATAAAGCCTCAATATCCATCCACACACACACAACCTGAGCACACACTACTGCAGATACAGTCTAATGCCAGCTAATCATGTCGTCTCCCTCTGCATGCAGGGAAAAAAGTAAAAGATCTCAGAGTGTTTTTTTTTTTACCTCTCCCTGTGTGTAGATCAAACCTTGAACCTGCAAAAAAGAGAAGAAAAACATAATTACTGTTGTATTCTGAGGATAAGCAAAGCTGAGCAGATTGTACAGCGTGCTACCACACTGGAGAAGCAATTTCAACAAAAAACAACAGATCGTCTCTGTAGGCAGGCAGAACCCACATCATGCTCAGTTCCTGTCTTTCTCAATACTTCTCTGTAATTGCCTATTGAGCCGTGTCACTCAAGTCTTGTACTTTATGTTCCTGCAACAACAAGTAATTGTTCCTGCAAAAGCAAGTAATTGTTAGTATATTCTAGTCTCAGCATTAGTGTTAGAATGCCAAACTTATTGATTTTTCCTGTGTGTTTAAGAGAGAGTGTGTATTTGTGCGTGTATGTGTATTATTGACTAATTATGTGCCCTGTCAGGGGACAGTTAATTAAATCCTTCCCTGGCACTGAGCATAAAGTAATTATTGTGCATGGATGCATATCCACCAAAAAAAGTGAACATTCACATGTGCCAAAAAAAATGTCACATGTCTATGCGCATCTTCAATACACAAATAAAAATGCAATTTATTTCTTATACCCATATACCCTATTAGTATTATGAATGCTAACTGTTACCAAACTATTACATCATCACATTGTCTTGAGAGCATTTATGATTCAAAAGATCGGACATATTTCTGTCATGATCGGCTGATTCCAAGTAACATGTGCACCCAAACTAACTTTTTATTCTCTCTCTGTCTCTGCCAAGCAAATTAAAATCAGATGTCAGCTGGGTGTACCCCCATTGACTTGCATCTGATGGGCCGCCAATATCATCTTTACTGCTGTCATCATTACAACTGGCAGCAATCAACCTATTTGACTTCTCACAGCTGATTGCACCGGTATACAATGCCTCTTACATTTGGCTGGTGCAGTATTAAAGAATACAGTCTGTCACAGAGGTTACTGAAAGGGCACATTAGATACATTGTTAGAATGCGATGTATGATTCATTGTTTCAGCTCTGCTCTAAGAGGTTTGGTTTGCTCACAAACCGCAGAGGATATAACAGAGAATACTTTGAAGATACGTTTGCATCTTCATTTTGATACATAATGAATAATGGATTCACTGGGAATTTGAATTAATGTTTTATATGGCTCTCAGTGCCAAACTGTGCCCACCAACACTGCCAGGAGTAATTTCCCAAAACAACATTTTTTTACCCAATTCCCTGAACCACTCTGCCCTCAATTACTGGTCTTCAGTCTGAAGCTGATGAACAAACCAGCTCATATCTGCTGGATGAATGACTTGTCTAGTTGGTTTATACATCATCTAACAGATGCCCACAACATCTGCTGTCTGATAACAGGATCTGCTCAGTGTGATGGTCCAGCACTGGTTGCAGATTGATCAGTAACATTTTGCTAAGCTACAGTACATGTTTGAGATTTGTTACCTCCACTGAAGGTGCTTGCACTGACAAAAAGCTTTTTGCTTTGCATGGAACTACATAACATGACATTACCAGATCTTCTGAGAAGAACTGTAACAAATGTTAGAAAAAAAAATATTATTATTATTATTATTATTATTTTTNATAGTCTGGCTAGTGATATTTCTATTCACAGTATTGTAAGAGACGCTGGCAGTTACGATGTGTACTCAGCTGACAACTTTTGATCGTCAGGTTGGACAGAGACTGACCACTCAGTCTACAGGAGGCTTCGAAACAACAGGAGTTGTTGCATACAAATAGGCTCCACAGTCTGCACAATCATCACACACACACACACATACATTACAGTATCACCCTCGCATGCCTATGCTGTTTATAGAAAAGTTTTGTATTTCTACAAAAAACATTAATTCACAGGATCAAATTTTATTCAAGCACTGTGGTGTATTCCTTTTTATGGTACCTATTTGGCCCAAGTAATCCCTCAGTGGTACCAATGCAAATAACATTTAACTGCACTTGCTCAATTGAAAATCCTATTACACCCCCCTTCATGTGTGACAAGATCAAATTCAACAGCAGCAGGCAAAAATCGCAACAAAAATGCCTTGTTCTTCTAAACGCACATTCATAAATTTGATTCTGCGGCAAATAAAGGATCTCCACAATACATTCAGTGGTAAAAACCAAGCACAATGTAATAATCTTCCATATTTTCTGCATGAGCTAGTGAAGTGAGGTGTGAGGCTGACGCTTCGCATGGCTGATCCTTTACAGCTGCTGATGTTCACAGGGCCGTCAGCAGCAGGCTCCTCACACTACCTGCCACAGACGGCTAAAGTGTTCTGCACTTGGAGACGGAGAGGAGCAATCATTTCTTCAGTTGTTAAGCAGCAGTGCCTGACCACTCTCATTCAGACAGGTCTGCCAGCTGGAGCAAAGACTCATGGGAAAAAAGGAGGGGGGTGCCAAAATGTAGCAGAGAAAAACAAATGTTCTAAACACTGTTTTTTTAACAGTTAATATATCTTACACAAAGAAAATGTCCCTGCCTCCGAAAAGAAATGATGCACAGGAAAATGTATAACAGCCCATATGGAACAGAATCAAAGTGAATACTGTAGTGAAATCAAAGTGAATACTGCAATGATGATTCAATGGTATGGTATGCCTCCCCTACTAGAGCTATAAACTGTGAGTAGTGAATATCAGTACAAGAATATTCATATGCCTTTTTAATAAAAAAGCGATATTTCATAGATCGACTGGCAGTCAGGAACAAAGGAGCTAAAGTAAACATTTGATATGTGAGCAACAGGTTATATAAAGTAATTCTCTGTCTGAATGCCATTAAGCACTTTCTTTCTGTCTCTATAAAATGGTGTGATTAGACACTGCATGAGTCGACCTCAAGCAGGTTGAATTTAATCTCAACCTCTGAGGCACTTTACGAAGAATTTCGAACCATTACCCAAGCTCAACAATTGGCAGTGGCTGCCAAGCACCTTCGAGGGAATGTCAGTTTCCATGGAGACCAAGCCACCCCAGCTGTAGCCCCCCACTCTCACTGCAAGTAAAAAAAAATTGATGGGCATATATCACAAACCTCTCTCATTCTCTCAAGCACTGTCTCTGCCTTTCTCGTGCTGTCTGACATCACTGTTGGTGTTAATCTATGCGTCTTTGTTCTCAGTTCAAACATCTGCCTCTGTGTTTACCAATGTTAGTAACTGCTCATTTGCAGTAGCTTGGCAGTTTCTCTTGGACTCCGAGAGGCATTTGTGGGAATAAAAAGGAAGGACGTATGAATTCTAAAGGAAGCTGGAAAGTAAAACAAGTAAGTTAGGGAGGTAAATGCTCAGAGCTGAAAGCAGATGGAAACCTAATTCGAGTACTTAAAGACAGCTTTGTAAGATTGTTTAAAGCTACAATCAATATTTTCATGTTGATGATCAAATGTGTATGTGTATCTTCAAGGAGTCACGCATAATGACAAACCCAATCCCTCTCAGCTCTACAGGGTGTTTTATCATCTTCCAGCTCACTGCTCTTGTTTTTTGGGTCTGTATCTGCTGGTTTGATTCATTCTCACCAATCTCATCAGTGCAGTGTCAGCTGTTAAAGCACAATAAATCCGCTCTATGTTACCTATTGAGCACCCAATACTGCACAAAGTTCGCAAATGGCTGGTGAACAGGGTAAACAGATATTTCCCTCAGGAGTTGGTGGAAACCAAACCCAATCTAAAAGGAGTGAATGTTGGACTGCTGGGTGGACAAGAGACTGCTCTGTCCTGTGTTGTTCTGCAGTGCATAGTTAATGACATATTTATTTATTTTGGAGGACTTGTTGGGACAGACAGATGACTACATGCTCTCTTCCCATATTAACTTAAAAGCTGATATGTAAATGCTGTGTTTGCATCTTATTTCTGCTGCCCGTCGACCAGAAAGTCAGTTAATGGAAATGGAATAATATTCTGAGGCATGTTTTAATTAGCGCATAATCTTATGTGAATTTTGCAGCCACCATGGATCTACAAGCTGCAACCTCAACATTAGACCCCATTACATCCTACACACTGCACCTTTAAGTGTGGCTGACGATGTAACAAACTGATTCTCCAATTTAAACAAATCACTCTCGGAATCCAACAATCCTATTTGCTATATGAAATATTCGTGTTTAATGAACCACAGCACAAAATAAAAAGCTTGAATAACTAGCATGAATTATGAATATTGTCTCATATGCTTCATATGTGACAGAGGTTGACAAACTTCAATTTAGCAAAAAAGAGGAATGGTATTTAGGGTTGTTGGTTGAGAATTGTAAACCTCTTACTCTGCCTCTGTAGCGTACTGATGTGGATTCACCCAGCTCTTTATTCTCCTTCTAAGAGCACAGTGATGCCAATAAAACAAACCACTCCGGGGCACCTTTAGTTTTGCCTGCATTCCTAAAGACGCTATTTGGAAAATGAAAACAACAGTTTGAATTTGTTATTGCTAAACATATGAGTGTTGTTAAGAATGAAATATCTGTAATTTTTTTCAGTGTGTACAGCTACAATAGATGTAGATATTATCCCCTGATAACCTAAAGCACTCCCAGTTATTATTGAAATTACTTTTCACTCTTTTCATTTTTTCGCCTCACTCAGAGTTTTTCTCCCTTTATCTAGTGAAGAGAAGAGCTAAATAGGGAAACATGCTCTGTGGACACAGAAGAAATGCAGCCTCAAGGAAAAGAGAAATGTGCCTCCCAGAGGCAAAACCACATTCAGTGTGTTCAGCCAGAAGACAATCAGCAGGTAGAGCAGCAATGTTGGAGATAACGCATCCAAAGAAAGTCCTGCAGGAGGTGGAGCATTTCTTAAAACCCTACAAACCAAAGCTTTCAAAACACATCATTGGCATATGTTCACACATGATTTCATGACCCACAGTGTTCACACCTGATTCACTCCCCTCCTGAGTCTTAATCAAGTTGTTTGTTTCAAAAAAGCTTCATTAGTCTGTTTTTTTGATAGTGTAGGTGTGAATGCTTCTGACTGTGTGTGCGTGCATGCATGTGTGCGTGCGTGCATGTCTGCATGTGTGTCCGCTCATGAATGCATGTGTTAAATTTAAAAAACACACACACACACACACATGTCCTTGAGAATATACAGGTAACAAAAATCCCCAATGGCTTCATAACACTGATAATTTTTCATGGGCTCTCTGATATTGGAATACAGGTCATTACAATGCATGCTACAGAGGAGGGGGTGTTAAAAGATGTTTTCCTTTATGGAGAATGATTTGTTTGTTTTACGTTCCAGCTCACTAGCCTCATGGGCCCTAACCTACATTACAGCACAAAGACTATTAATCATTGATGATCAGACCTTTTAATATTGCTCATATAAAATTTATCTGCACGTGAACAAAACAAATGAAGATTTCTGCTTCAAAACACTGGATATACATTTCAGGTTGTAATTATTACCTTAAAATTATTAAAATATGTGGACTTTCAGAGTCCAGTTTTGTCAGATCAATATATACACTGCACTGCTGATTAAATGTGGTGTGACTTTAGCATTTCAAATGCTATGGGAAGAGAATTTTGGACCTATTGTTGCAATACCAATTTTAAATTAGGAAAATATACAACCTTGTTTTAATCTGTACACTGCAAGAGCTGATTAATCTAAATGATAAATCTAAATCAAGTGTTTTAAATTAGAAATATTTCTGAAGCAGCCATCAAAGAAATATATTTAAGATATGAAAGATGGTGTGTTCAAATGCCCCATTTAAAAAAAAAATAATGAGCCACGTCAGAGCTCAAAGTCCTAACAAATCTCACATCTGAGGCAAATGCAGAATAATCATATAATCCAGACATTCATTATCACAGAAAAGAAAAACGTCTCCAGAGGTCAATTAACCTAGTGTGTGAACTGAGAACTCTTGGCGCGGACATCCGATAAGCCAGGATAATAAAGATACATGCACACACTCACATACACATACACATACACATATGATCGCACTGTTAAGCAAAGATAATACACACGTGCACACCCACAGGCAGAAAAGGCAGAAATAATAAAGACGTGATACAGAAACACTTGCCAAGATTGCTCAACTCACAGTCACACACACACACATGCTAACTTTCTCTTTTTTTCTGACAAACACACATGCGTTTGCCGATACATATTAACAAGCAGATTGCTGTCCTTTAATCACAAGTCATGTTTTAATTAGAGTAAGTGTGAAAGAAATAGTTGTTAGGGTGGCTCAATCTGGCACTGATACATTTGAGCATGAGACTGCAGGAGCCAACTTAGTGGATTTGCATATGCTTTTATCATAAGGTCATTTTACAAGCCATATTATTTATATGTTTTCCTTAATCAGATTTAACACCTTATTGCATTCTCTGACATGTGATGGAGACTTGTTTCTGCAAATTGCATGAACTATGATCAAGCAAAATCTGATTAGTGTTCACTCTAATATTTTTCTATTTCTATTTCTTTACAAGTAATGCTGCATAGAAGGTATAAAAGGAATTGACCCAAATAAACAATGTGTTCAAGTCTTACTAGTAAGATCAAATTATATATGTTATACACCTAACTTCAAGCTAATTCAATGTGTTCTTTTTTGTGACTTCAAAGGGTCCACTAACCCTTAAAAGCCCACTTCAGACACTCATTTCACCTACAGAGACACTCAGTTCATACTGCAGACAGTAACTGGTGGTATAACTTCATAATACATGAGACTTTACCCCACAGTGCAGCCATTTTCTGGGTAACTGCATCTGTCTGCAATACCCTCATTCACTTCATAGGTGTTATTCATCCACCCATTTATACATAATAAAAGCGTAAGCTGCATGGCATCGTTCACATATGCAAGTCAAAGAACCTTGGTATTGCTTACACACATATTTTAGACCTCAATTCACACATGCATGAACACTTAAGTATACCACCTCACCATCATATTCACACATATAGCATCTGTCCTGATACACAAGCAAACCCAGTATTACCAATGGGAGTCATGCTTTTAGGACCCACCAGCAATTCAGGCCTTTAAATTGGTCCCAGTGAGATGTGAAAGCTCAGAGCACAGGGCTGACATATAGCATCACACGTGTGTATAAAAGAATTAGTCTCTGTCAGCCTGATCAATGCCCCCAACCACAGCTAGAGACCCAGCTCCGATGTAGGGAATCAGTTGTAGGGTCCTAAAAAGTCAGTGATAATGATGATGATGATGATGGCAAAGCCCATCTGGAAGGTGATTCTATATAGAGCATGGGGTGGATTTTTAGGAAAGTCCTCCTCCAGTTAACTGTTAAATCATTGTGGGATTGGAACGCAGAATCAATTTATTAATCAGTGGTATGGTCAGTGCTTGATATGATGGGACACATATTTGTGCCTCTACAGACTCTTTGAAATATGATGACCGATGATTGGCAGCACCTATTAAGCCTTTTCTTTTTTTTAGGTTTCACTAAAAACAGGAAAACTGTACTAGCAAAGAGAATGATTGGCTACAAGAAAACACACTTGTAAGGTATATACTTAGCAATACCCATTATGTAATTACACTTACTTTTTATTAGCATCATCTGTGCCAGCTAATGCAATGTAATACAGCAGGGCAATAAATTCTACATTTATGAGGCTTATACATATTCAAGTTTTGTAGACATTGTCAGAAAGGGGACATTATATGTTTTTAACAGAGTGGGTTGTGGTGTTTTACTGGAGTGCACCATATTGAAAAGTGCTCCTAATATTTTGGCACCCTTATGTATGTTAATTGGTTGGAAAAAAATGGAAAATTTATGAGCTTTGTAAAAATGTGAAACTTATAGCAGAGCTTCCATACTGAATTGCGTTATTGCACAGGTGTTCCTAATGAAATGCCCAGTGAATGTTTATAATACAAAATGCATAGCTGCTGTATTTATAAGGTCTTTCTGTTAATTTTTTCATCCTCTATGAAACTTTATCATTACAATACTACTTAATATCCCCTCTTTGTACATATAATTCAAGATTATATCACAAGGCAACTAAATCTAAATTGTATCAAGGCCTCCATCAGTCATTTAATTTCAAGTTTCTGAATGAAGTTTTCCCTGTTTCATTCCTTCCCCACTGTGGAGATGCCAGTACAGATGGACTGAATCGAGATGAGGCCAACAGCAGTGTCTGCGGAGCTAAACTCCTGCTGAATTGTGCCAGTGCAGAACCGCACCACGTTGGGCCCTGGCCGCTGTGGTGCTCAAGCCCTGGCAGAGAGAACAGGGGCCCCCTTGTTTGGCAGTGGCATGTTGACAGGAAACATAATGCATTCATATGATAATGAGCCAGTGAATCCGCGTCTCTTGCACCACCCAGCTTTCTCTCTCTTACATACAGGACACGTCTATACACAGATAGGAGACAGAGATGCACAAAAATCTACTGTACGCTGACACAAAAATACACAGTCACACAAACATGCATGCGCAATCACAAATCCCTGTGTCTAGTGCAGAACGGCCTGATTGCCAGTCTCATCACCAAGGAGACCAGCACTAAGCAGGCGCCTGGCAGAGACAGACTGGCATTTAGCATGTAGGACCCCACAAAGCTTTCAGGCAGACTATGCAGGCCTTTTTCAATGAAGAGAGAGGCAGTGAGAGAGATTAGTCACATGCGGAGAAATGGAGAGAAGAGAGGGAATGCAATACTGTTTGACAATCACATTAAAGAGTAGAATGATTTGGAGAGGGAGAGTAATAGAGGGAGCAGAGAACAGGTTAGCAATAGATAGGCAAAGTACAAACACAACCAGAGAAAGCAAGACAGAATAGGCATGAAAATAAATGCATCATTGTGGTTCAGAGGCAAAAAGGCAGACAGAATGAGAGAAAATGAGATTTTTTTTCTCCTCTTTTTTACTGAGAAGTGCTTTACAGCAACGACTAAATAACCGCTGAAGGTGATGTGTCGAACATAAAACATTATGTAGAGTGTTGAGAGGCACATGTGTGAATTCAGCTGACGTCACAAACGAGAGAAGCTATTAATATCCATGCCCACCTGAATCTCCACCAGGCTAGGGGAGAAAAAATGCAGCACAAATGAACTGTAAAAATAAAGTTGTTGTTTTTTGTTTTTTTGTTATTTTCTCAA
>JANJYP010054203.1:0-17036 GCA_024605115.1 Rastrelliger brachysoma
AGATTTAGTGTGTTGATGGAAGAAACCGAGTTTAGGCTTCAGCTACACACATAAACAGGAGTGAATAATGTGGAGCATGATAAAGATCTCTCCTAGTGTAACCTTTTGTTAAAGTAGTGAAAGTGATGAAAGTTTGATGATATATGTGAGTCATAAATCCATATGAATAGATGTACTGATTATGTATCGTCTGCTTTCATGTTCCAGCTGTTTGGAGTGTTCTGGGCTGCTTACAGTGCTGCTTCACTGCTCGTCGGAGATGAATTTAAAACGAAGAAGCCTCTCCTCATATATCCCATTTTCCTTTTGTATATCTACTTCCTGTCACTATATACTGGTGTGTGACTGGATGAGGTAAAACTGTGGACCTTTTCATGGACAGTGACCCCACAGCACAGGGGGAGAAAAAGTCAAAACATCGGAATCAGGATTTTTTTAAAATGGTGTTTATTTCTTTTTTTTTTTTTTTTTTTTTAACTCTAGACGGTGGCGGATGCTGGGAATATATATCATTGTATATAGTTTTGTCCCTTTATGTCTTTGGTCAATAAAAAGCTTATGCTTTTACAGCTTAAAATTCAGTATGCAGACTTCTCCATCACCAGTGCAATACAGTCCCCGTAGTCCAATTTACTAGTAGTTGATGAAGCTGGAATTAGTCACAGGGATATATATTGATGTATTTTATTTTTTCACATGAATGTGGTGCCAAATATTTGTGTATATTTCATGCAGAAGGAAGAATTTGAGAATACAGCACCACATGAAAAGAAGAAGATGAGCATAACGCTTTGAGTTGTTATGCACTGTAATGAAGTATGAGAAATGTCCATTTATGCTTTTTTGTTCCATTTTTTTCATTTATGGATTTGAGCAGAAGAAATTGACATGGGCAGTTAGAGTGATATAAAGCATTGTCTGCTAAATGTGGTGCCTTGTTTTCTTACATTTGTCAAACGTTTAATACAGGGGTTCTAATCATTGGGTCAGTCATTACAGTCATTGAATTGAATTGTCACTTACGGTACTTACACTACAAATCCTTCAAAATAACAGTTTGTGAATATAAAGTATAATATAAATAAAGGTCAGCAACACAATAGCTGTCTTCCAATCCGTATTATAATACATACTGGTTTTGATGCAGATTTAAAGTATATATTTCCACACATGAAATGTGATATAAGTGCACATAGGAAGTATTGTTGCATATGTTAAAAATAGTTTTTCAGTTCTGAAAGGAGGTGTGTGAAATCTGATAAATTGCCACAAATTGTGCCTCTTGAGTCAGCATCAGTTGAGGTTAGAAAAAAAAACATTGTGGGAGTGTGGAGTTAGACAGGAGTGATGTTAACAGAGGCAAAAAAAAAAACTTCTAGAGACAAAATAAGCCAAAATGGTACAGTCCAGCTGCATTAATGGTTAGTGTTGACACCGAGGTTTGACATAGAAGAATAATGCATTTATTAAAAGTCTGATTAGTGCAGTGCAAATTGGTGCAAGACTCATTTAAAGAATTACTATACCTATTACAGATCATCCTAAGGTGGGCATGAATGTTTTTTAATCAAATTTAATGACAGTTAATATGTAGCTGTTTACTGGGCACTGTTAGGGGGTGAAAAGTTAAGATGATTGTAAGGGCCTGTGGCATACAGGAGCCCTAAAAAAATAATAAAATTTGAGTTTTTAATTTTTTTTATTAACTTCTAATCATAAATAGACATTAATAAATCTTACAATGTGCTCATTAAAATAACATCTTTTTTTTTTTTTACAAAAGTGAACCACCCAAGCCTCTGTATTGCCTATAAACCCCCCTCTATTTACATACAATGGTTCAGTCCTGCTTCCTATTTTCATAACTCAACGTCATCAGATATTGCACAGTTAGGATTAGACAATAAAAGAATTACAGCTTTCACAGGTAAAGGTGTGGTTACAGCAATTGTGCATGGTTGGTGTGGCTTGTGTATGGTGGTGGTGGCCCAATGTGATATCTTTTCATAGGCCCCAAAATCCCTGGTGGCGCCCCTGGTTGTGTATAGATATTCTTATGTTAAAGGAAAAATTGTATACACTGAAAAACAAAACCACAACTACTGTGCTATAAAAATAAATATTTATGACTGAATGAGCAATAACCAAAGTTAAGGCTAGGAAATCATTATTTATATTGTGTTAAAATTCAGTATCATCAGGGATTACTGTGTAGGTGTTACTGTGGTTTGATCAGACTCCATTGACATTGCTGGCAACACAATGATCAACTTCTAAAGTGTTGCTAAGTCCTAAATAGTGGACATACTGTTAGTGACATAACTTATTTTCGATTGGAGTCCTGCCAGTGAGAAAAGCCCAGCTGAAAACACTAATGCTAAAACCACTACTGGGTGTAAAAATAATGATGGTCCAATGGTTGTATAAGCTAACTGCACAATGATGAATTACATCTAGGGGTTTCATAGTGGAGATTGATAAATACAGATATAATACTACTGCACTTTAAGGTTGGGAGAAAAATTCTATCCATGATAGTTCTAGAGAACTGATAAAAATTTGTAATTTCTGCACAAGAGGCACTGCAGCACAACTAGTATAGCAGGCATTCACCAGACATAAGCTTATACAGCACAGTAGTAGAATGTAACTAAGTATATTTAAATAAGTATATTCAGAGGGGCATTCTGTATTTTTTCCACTACAGTTATTTGACAGTAACAGCAATTTGCAATACAAAAATATATAGAATTTATAAAATATGATACTTTTTTAAAAGATTACCCATAATGACATACAACTAGACGTGAAGGTACCACATTGGATTCTGAATAATCATAATGTGTTTGTTTTTGTTTTTGCTCTTTTCTGATCATTAGTTGAGTAGCTGATAACTCTTAAAACATCTATCAGGGGAAAGTATTTCCTAAGGTGCTGTTCAAGTGTTAGAATATAACACTGTATCATCAGCATGCATAGAGATGACCACTGCTGTATATTAACTACAAGTATCATTTACAACATAGTACATTTAGGTTTAATATTTTTCTAGGATAGAAAGCATATTCAATTCATGAGTTGATCTAATGTAGTCTATATTTACATTACTGAGTATGTTTATTTGCCATAGTGAAGTTGTAGCTGCATAATCATCATAAACATCTTTTACTTGTACATATATTATGTGATGGGGTACTGGGTGAAATGCCAGCTGGCCCCAGTGTAGTGCCACCTGCGCTGGGTTTATTTCCATGCAGCTTAAGCTATTTACCTTCTGTCACACTTATGAGACATAATTATATTAGACAGTCATGCAGGAGGTCACTGGGACTGTTAGAGGTCAGTGCCTGGCTTTAAGGCTATGCATGTTTATAATACAACAACCATTTATAAAGTGGTTCACTATATGTTAACTCACTTTTGAGAAACCTTTTTTCTCTGTAGACATGTTGGCTTGTTGTGTTGTATGAGGAAAAGTAAAGAAGGAAGTGGTAAAACTGAGAATGGTTCAGTTCCATAACTTTATCTGAAATGCAGTCATTAACATTATGATTTACACCCATGCTTCTTCTTTCAGTGCAACTATTTGCTGTGAAAATGTCCTATTACATTATACTTCATTAATGGAGGCACTGGTCTGGATGCTTTTTATGACTGATTGTATGATTATGATGTCCTGAGCTGAACAGAAAATGTAGTAACAACATTGATATGGCATTAATTGAGGTTCATCAGCTGTAAATGCCAAAGATTTTCTCAGCTTCACAAATGTAAGGATTTTCTGTTTCTCTGTTTCTAATTTAATACTAATTTGAGGTTTTTGGATTGTAAGTTGGACCAAACAAGCAATTTGAAACCATTTTCTACTATTCGAAAGCCTAAGAAGTAATCAGCTAAGTAAAGCAAAAATAAATCAATCTGATAAATCAAGGATGGACATATAGTTGGATGCAGTCCAAGTGGACAGAAAGCAGCTATAAGAACTCTGCAGCGAGCCTTTTAACCATGATCGAAAAGAGAGACCACATTAACTGACCTGCACTCACTTCCTGTTTCATTTAGAATAAAATTTAAGGCCTTTTTTAATTGTCTATAAAGCTTTGAATGGTAAACCTTTATATATTACTAAACTTTATCATAGCAGTCACAGAAATCTCTGAGATGTTCCAGGACTGATGGTTTGGTCAATCATCCAAAGCTCCACAAACAAAGCATGGAAACATCCTTTATGATTTATGCACTGAAACTGTGGAACCTCCTACCCTTGTATGTCAAACAGGCAACCTCTGTGGACATTTATATAATATAAAAAAGAGCACAAAACATATCTTTACCACAAAGCTTTTAGTTAAGCTATGTTTTATACAATACAACTGCATATTAGGGCTATATATTATGTATTTATTTATATAATTAATACCGGTAAATAAATAAATGTGTTTTATTCTGCCTAGCAATCACATAGCAAAGATATGGCTTATAGTGCATTATGCCTGCTGTGGAAGAACTGATCAAATTGTAGGCTACTTTACAAACTAATTTTAACCTCAGAAATTCTGAGTTTGTTTTCCAGGTCAGTATTTATTTATTGATTTTTTTGTATATATATGGCCCTTACACGCCGTCTAAAATATCAGTAGTTTGTGCTAGTATTTAATTAGATTTTAATTGTATATACAGTATAAATATTTTGGTGTTCTCATTATTTTGTCCAGACGTTGTTCTCGTTTGCATCCAGTTATCGCGGGAGGTGGCGGAGAGATACGCTAGCTCCGTTTACCAATCGAGTAAGTGACAGAAAGCCCAACCTGGAGTTCCTCAGCGCGGATGGTGAATAGCCACTGCTGCGGTAACGGGCGGAGGAGAAGAAGCCGCAGAAGGTGTCAGCAGTGGCAGAGGAGTGCTAGTTCGGAGTTCGTCTTTTTAGATTTAGCAGTATTACGTGTATCATCGGATCCACACAAACCCCCCAGAAGGGAAGGGAAAAAATCAGGGAAGATGGCGGCCGCGGCCTCGCCGGGCTCCGGCTCGTCCACCTCCTCAGACTGGGTTGTGCTGAGAGACGGTTGCCTGCGTTGCGACGAGGAGGGCCTGCGGAGCCTGTCCTACCACCCGGCCCTGAATGCTATCTTGGCAGTTACCAGCCGCGGTAGTATAAAAGTGATAGACGGCACTTCAGGAGCCATTCTCCAGGCTTCAGCGCTGCACGGTAAGCACCGGGGCCCCCTGTCATCCAAACACCGGCAGTGTCAGTTGTGACAAAGCGGCCGCTGATTGTCAACATACGCTAAACACGACACACACTCAGTTGGAACCGCAGCTAGCCGACATTAGCAGTTCTCTTTTGGGGCCTAGTAATATTATTTAGCAGGAGAGGATTCACTGAGCCTGTTTTGCTTTGGGGAAAAACACAACGACCATCTTGGGACGTTGACTTGGTCATGACCAAATTGAAAGTGGTGCTCAATGTTCGCGCTAATGTTCGCTGCAGTTTGCCACAGTTGCAACATGACATAATCTACCATGCAAGCTAATAGCTAACTGGTTCGCCTTAGCACACCGCTAGGTAGCCCCCTGTCAGTTTGTGTTCCTTCAGCGGGTAGTCACGATATGTCGCAGGAATCTTTATCTTGAACACCAAAAGTAACACACATAACTTACACACTCCTAGTTATTAGTAGGAAGGCGCGTTCGTGTGAAATACTGTGCTAGCCTCTATGCTAGCTAGCGGCTTTCTGGCTGCTCCACTGTCCAGTCTCAGTCCCGACAGTCATTTGCAGGCATTGGTGTGATGCTGGATGTACACTGATTTTTAATGCTGGAGGGTTAGTGTAATGGAGCCCTGTTTGTGTTGTTGTGCGGGGCTAACTTTGCTAATTTAATCAAACTAGCAGGTTAATACTTGTCATGTTGTCTTTGCATGTCCCCAAGCAGTGTCCTGTCCTGTCACATCACGGTGGACTGACAGGGCAAAGTTAATGTAAGAAATAGCGTGTAATATTACACCTGCTCTGTCACTTCTGTTATGATTTGACGCTATACATTAACATTGGCTTAACTTGACACTTATTCATGTATTCATTAGAGCCAAGAGTGTGTCATAATGTCTTTTAAAATTGTGAGCTAGTTAGTTAGTTAACTGGTGTGTCATTTATAGAAAGCAGTCTTGTTGTTGCCGTTTGTTTACATGTTAAATTATGTTAATATGCTAATTGGTGTCGGTATTTCTGCAGGGGTTCTCACTCTGACCTTTTGTTATTGCACCAAATAGATATAGTTTAACATAAAGTAAGGGAAAACAATTGAGTAGCCTATATGTACATATTGTCAGATAAAGCTGTTACTGTGACATGTAATTCTTGTTAATGTTTTGTTAGTGAGTCTGTCATAGTTTATTAGAAGGACAACCCTAAGTCGTAAAACCTTAAGATTAAGCTTTTTTTGGGGAGGATGCACTTTTAGTAAACATTTCTTTATTTGATGGGATACATGTGAGTTTCACATCATTTAGCTTCACATCATTTTAGGGAAAGGTTAATGTTGAAAGTAGTGCATATATTGTTCTTATGGAAGATGTGTCTATTCCTACTTTATATAAAAAAGTAGCACATCTCTTGAAAGATAAAGATTCAAATAACATAAGTAGAACAACAATATTGATCTGTTTTCTCTTCATTTGACTTTGACTTTAATGTCAGTCACCATCACATGTCTGTAGGTTGAGATGGAGATGAGTCCATCACCGCTACATTACTGTTCTCAACTACCCACTGACTCATTACAGCACTATAGAAAGCGAAACCCTGGTAATATTCAGGTGTTTTTTTTTTGTTTGTTTGTTTCCTGTGAAAGCACCATTACGATTAAAGCTCTCTCAGCATATTTACTCCTCACTGCATTTCTTTCACACCTGCTAAAGTCCACGCTACAGAATAACCCGACAGATGGAGGAAGCGTCAGCCGGCGAAAGTTTTACCGTCAGACTAGCATGACTTCTACAGACCCCCCCTCCCCCCATTAAGCGTGCACACAAAGCGGAGAGACGCTCATACAGTAAATCAGCAGTCCGCTCAGTCCGGAAAAAAAAACACTTGAGCGCTGGCAAAGAGTAAATGAATAAAACTGCATTAGGGAGAAGAAGTACTTTGTTGTTTGCTTCACTAACAATTTGCATATGTGCTTTTCTTCTATGTAGCTGTGGTGCATGCTGATGATTACAGGAGGATATAAGCCAAAAATGTTTCACTTTCTTTTTGGTGCGCTTGTGATTTGTGGCAAGGATCAGGTGATGCTTTTAAGACCGTGACAGGTACATTATAACATCATAAAGGTAGCTTTAAAACAGCAGAAGACAGTGGGTGGTAGACTGAGATTTGATTGCTTTTTTTTTATGATATTATGGGAAGAGCAACTTTATGTATAAGGACATGCATAAAGAAGTTTATTGTCATTGTAGTTCCATAACGGCATTCAGTCTGGTTCTCTCACATAGCAGCAGTGCAACGGCGACAGCGATGAATAAAAATAAAGTTTTTAAGAGTAATCACAAACATGGCACGAATATGTGATTATTAGTAATGTGTGTTTTTAACAGAATGACTCATAACTGTAGAAAAATAAAAAGGCAGTTTAAAGTAAAAGCAAATTTGAAGCTGAGAAGAAACAGGAAACCTCCAAATTTAATAAAAACCAGTCTATTTTTAATGTGTGTTTTGCGCGTGTGTGTGTGTGTGTGTGTGTGTGTGTGTGTATAAACTCACTGTAACTAGAAGCAAGCTTTAGTACATTATTTTGCTGACTCAGGAAAACAGTGTTTCCATGGTCAACATGTCATTTTACAGCAGTGCAGTTGACCTCTTATTGGAACTGTGAGGTTTGATGCAGACACATAAAATCACAGCCTCTATTAGCACACAGACCTTGCAGTAATTCATACACACTGAACTCGCATATATGTTACAAATACATTATAATAATCAGTGGCGGACGAAGCTGCCACAGCACTAATGGTGTTTTTTTTTTTTGTTGCCATTGCTTCCAAATATTCCTAATATTTTGGTCTCTTCATGTATGTTAACGGTTATTAGGGACACCATTCAGTATAAATGGTACTGTATGATGTAGGTGCAGTCCAGATGTGTTCATTTTGAAAGGAGGAGAGATATGAAGTGCATGTGTTCAATGCGCAGTTTACTGTCATGTTTAAAGGGATTAGATCATGACAGTTATTAGACATTGATTTTTGTGTGTGTGTGTGGTGGTAGGGTTCTGCGTATCATCAGTTAAGTCAAGTAGAGTCATGTTCACTTCTTTTCGTTCTTACTTAGTGTATCGAATTCGTTTCTTTGCACACGCACATTTTTCATGTGTGAGTTGCGCAGCTGTGCTCTTACGCGGTCACACATTTGTTATTGTTTATCTTCAGCATGTGGCAGTATTCACTAATGATATTCACCTGTACACTGGTGTCACAAGACAGAAAACACAGGTGATGTGGGCGGAGAGACGCGTGACTTTGTTGTTGAACACAGAGTCATATGTGATGTGGGTACATAAAAAGCAAAGGAACAGATAACATCAGTCCTTCGAGGATTGTTGGGATGATTGCAGCAAAAAAATGTCTGTTCTCTCAGAAATGATGATATAATACACAATATTTTATATTTTTATTGTCGTAAAATTACAAGCAAAGTAGAAAAAAGATGAAAAGCAATACTAAGTAACAACAATAAGTAAAAATTTATCCTGTGATTAATAAAACATGCTGCATATTACACAAATGATTATTAAAAAGCATTTTCAGTAATATGTAAAGCTTAAGGGCTATTAAAATGTCTTTAATTGAATTTAATTTGTATTTAAAACTGTACAGATACCTGCACTGTAAATAATGCGTCACCTCATTCATGAAAACAGTTAATAATGAAATAATGAAAGAAATCATAACATGACATCATAGTTTAATTTCAGCGCTCATTTGGATATTTAAGGTAGTAACCCAATCAAACTTCATGTGGGAATTGTCGTACTTGGTCTTGGGCTTCATTTTTATCAGTGGGTGAGGAGATGATGATGATGATGATGATGATGATGATGATGTGGCTGTCCTCCATCTACCACCCAAATGTACCTGAGTCCTTGATGTAGAGAAATCGCATGAGGGGGCTTAAATGACTGTGAGTGAATGAGCCACGCTGTCCTTCACTACCAGGTCTCATGAGTCCTTGATCAGTGCAGACTCTTTAACTTACCACATGAGTTGCCATGACAACAAATGTAACACTTGCTCCACATAACAAGTTGTCTGTCAATCTGCACATGTCATGTGCAAAAGTTGTGGTCATTAAGTAAAAAATGACAAANATGCAGACTCTTTAACTTACCACATGAGTTGCCATGACAACAAATGTAACACTTGCTCCACATAACAAGTTGTCTGTCAATCTGCACGTCATGTGCAAAAGTTGTGGTCATTAAGTAAAAAATGACAAAATGCCTCAAATACTGTGGAGATGACTTCAATTTGTGTTGATTATGTTAAATAAGGGTGTGTGTGTGTGTGTGTGTGTAAAACTGCAGTCTCCTCGAGGAAGTGTCAAATAATCAGTTCATTACATCACACACACACAGTGGTGCAGCTCATGTATCCTTCAGCTGTGGTTCAGTTGTGAGCAGGAAGCTTGCTGTCATATGTAACACACTTACTACAGTGATAAGACGAGTTCTGTTCACTGTTTTTAACATGGATGCTGACATGTAGTAACATCACACTGGCAGCTTTGTCAGGCTTTTAAACAGTAGCTATCCCGCCCCCTGTCAATCACCACCCTTTCAAACTAATGGAAGAGCCAACACACCTCTAAATAGAAGCTTTAGATAGCTAGTAAAGATAGTAATACAGCCTGTGTGTTTCCAGTGCTACAGCAGAACAGAGCAGAATTACAATGTAGAGAAAAATTGATTGACTTTGACGTTTGTATTCGTTAGAACAGCTGATGTTTTCAGTGTTAAATGTGCTCAGATGATGACAAAACAAACTGGAGCCCGGCTAATATATCGGTCAGCCGATATTGACCTTATGACAGAAATATCTGTGTCAAATAAGTGTTATACGAGATGTGCTTATATATATGGGTCAGTGACAAATAAGGCTTGGAGATAGGAGTAATTCAAAAGTATCTTGAGTTTTAAAAGCAGCATCAGGTTTGTTAAAATGTACATTTAGTGTTTTTGTTGGTTTTCTATAATTTGAAATGACTTTTCACCATTTTTTACCAAAAGTAAGACTGAATGCTCCCGAATATGTCAAATGGTGTAACCACAAAAGAAAGATAAATATTCAGTGTTTTATCACCTACAGTATATTTAAGTGGACTTACACAAATAATGATTCATTTAAAAACATCAAATAATAAGAATAAAATTGGAGTATTTCAATTTTAAAACATTTAGTCAATATTGAACGGGCCCTAAAAAAAGGAACTTTTTTCTAAATAATTTTTGACAAATGAGAAATTTGTTAAAAACACAGTGTTGCATTTCTAAAAGTGGATTATATTTATTCCACATTTTAGTTGACGTTAATTGTCCTGTATATAATCTGATCCTTCTGAAAAAATGGGTTGCATCATGTTATTGTGTCTTATATTTTAAAGCATTTTTTTTAATGTACCCCTTTTTTACTTCAAGTTTAATATATGCATGTATGGTGTTTTTTGTTAAAAGTTAGTTTTTATTAAAGTTTGTTCAACTGTAAAATATCATGCCCTCTATTACATATCTTTGTCACAAGCATATTTTTTTGCAGCAATCCCTCAATTGTTGTTTTCAAACACTTGGAACAATGATATGTAGTTGAAGTGTTATCCACCAGCATGTATGTACCTTAGTATCGGTATTAGCGTTGGTCCCAAAAGTCCAGTATCAGTCGGGGTGTAGAACAAACACGCTGAAGAACTGCCATTTCTGTGTATTATCATCTGATAGTTCCACTCCATTTACCTGACACTGCGTTAATGCAGCACCTTGCTCCCCAGCCTCTCTCCTTCAAAGCCCTCTGACACTGTCGTCCTCTGTTCTCTCCGTCCCCCAGCTAAACCCGGCGGTCGTGTCAGGTGTCAGTACTTTCCCGCAGTGGACAAGGTGCTTTTTGTGGATGACTATGCAGTGGGATGCAGGAAGGACCTGAACGGCATCCTGCTGCTGGACACGGCCCTGCAGCCTCCGGTGGCCAAGCCTGAGGACATGGTTCAACTGGAGCTGCCTGTCACAGAGGTAACCAGTACTCACACACATACACGCACACACACGCACACCAGGAAGCAGATTAGAGAGATGATTGTTGTCACCTGATAGTTGACACCCTCTGATTTACTGAGTAGTGGTGTTCAGGTTTGATAATAATACAGTCATACATATACTTTTCTACATCGTATACTTGTGCTTTTTCCTCACTTTGAGTTAAGCTACTTTCAGAGTGTAAACCTCAATCACTACTCACACATCAGCACACATCACATCAGTGCTTGAAAATCAATGGATCAATCAGCTGTTATAAACACACACACGCGTTCGCACATATACACAGAACTATCTCCACCGCCTCACTTCAACTGACATTTCAAATGCTTTTTATTGTATTTTAATTGTAATGCGTAACAGAAATACAGGTGGACATAATGTACAGCATCATCAGGTTGAAAAACAAGAAAACAAAAGGTTCACATGATGTACAAGGTGTTCCTAATATTTTGTCCACTCTATATTAAAATTCATTAGAGGAGTGAAATATTAGAAGACTATAATGAACAATAGAATGCATGACCTTAATAATGAGCAGAAAGTAGACCAGAAATCAATCACTTTATAACATAACTTAACAGGAAGTGAGGAAACTCCCATCAAAATGTAAAAATAAAATTAAGGTTAATAAAATATGATTAAAATATAATAAATATGTAATAATAAAAATTATAAGTAAATAATAAAAAATACAATACGATACTTAAATATATAGTATAATATAATTATTTATAATAAATGCACAATAAAGGTAAGAAATAAATAAGATTTGAAATAAAAAATGAGATAAAGCATTCAGAAAAAAAATTTGCTATCACCTTTCTAACAGTGACACCAAAATTAAAAATATTAAAGCTTCATAAAATTAGAGTGTAGCAGTAATAAACACAGTGTTAATTTGGAGGTCCTGTAGTGAGTTAATGGTGTGAGTACATCTCCAGCCTGCCATGCAGAACTAAAGTCACATTATCACGCATCAAGCAGCTCAACAAGCCATGAAACCATGAATTTATCATGAAGGCCGTACTAATGCTGCGTGTGACACAGACAAGCACAGAAACCCAGCATTAAATAGTTCAAGTCATGTCAACCTCTACCTTGTTCCACACCACCATCTTGAAGCACAGTAAAGAATTCATGACTTGCTGACCACATGAAAGAAACTGTGTAGAATCTCACTTTTTGCATGAAGACAAAGATAATATCTTCAAACATGCATGTCTCACTCTCTCTCTCTATCTCTATGTGGGTCAATAAGGTGATGTAACCCAATGTCAGTTGGTGTAACCAGTATTTTTTTTTTCATAAAAATCTGATTGTATACAGGAAAATAAGCACATTTTATATCATTTGTCATAAATTATTTAGAAAAAATGTAGAAAGACTACACAAAGCTTTATTTTCATTTGATGTTTTAAATGAATTATTAGTATGAGTCCATTTAAATACACTGTAGATGATGAAATGCTGAATACTTATCATTCTTTTGTGGTTACACCATTTGACATTTTCAGGAGCATTCAGTCTTACTTTTGGTAAAAAAATGGTGCAACTGTCATTTCAAATGACATAGGGCAAGGCAGCTTTGTTTATATAATGCATTTCATACACAGGGGTGACTCAATGTGCTTTACATAAAAACAAAAGACAGATATTTTAACAGTATAAACTGGAAGCATAAAAAAGTAAAAATACATACATAAAACAATCAACGATACAAAATGTAGGTATACAGTGTGCACCTAATGCTGCTTTTAAAACTATTTTCTAACATATTATTGAATCGATCATCTTGCCAACCCTTAGTTGTCATTGACCTTTATATCTCTGCATCATGTTTGCGTGTGTGTGTGTGTGTGTGTGTGTTTTCAGGCCCTGCAGTTGCTATCAGCCTGTCAGGAAAAGATTGACGTGTCTAACACAGAGGGATACGAACTGTTCATCAACCAGCTCAAAGAAGGCCTGAAGAATACCTCACACGAGACAGCAGCCAATCACAAAGTGGCCAAGGTCAGTCTTGACAACCTTTTTTTTTTTTTTAAACCGCTTCCTCCTTTGTGGTGAGCACTTGGCCTTTTGTGCTCAAATCAGCTGTGCAAAAGTGAGAAGTCAGGGTTTTTTCTTTTTTAATTTAGTGACACCTGAAAATCACATGCAGGATGTTCATGTGAGGAGAAAAACTTGTGCTCTTCCTCACTGCCTTCAATAAATAATGGCATCTAATTGCAGTCTGCTGGACACACTTAGCAGACTTGATAGATATTTGTGTAAGTAGTCACAGCTGGGCATGAGACCACCAGGCAGCCCTGTTATCAAAAAACCAAGGAAATACCACAAAACTCACAGCGTTCATACTCAACTATGATGAACACGTCAAAGGAAGTCCATTCTTTTCCTTCTGGTGTGAGTGAGGAGGAAGCCGTGTGAGCTGTGTGTGTCAAGGGGGACACAGTGATACTCTCTATCATAAATCACCTTCATTACCAGCGCAAAAAAAAAAACCTTCCTCTTCCTCACCCTCTGTCCTCCGGGCTCCTCCTCGTAGTCTGATGTGCAAAATAAACCTGGTCGACCTCTGTGTGTGTGTGTGTGTGTGTGTGTGTGTGTGCGTGTGTGTGCGTGTGTGTGTGTGTGTGTGTACGTGTCTGTGTGCATATGGACTTAACATTCTCGTCACAAAAGCTTGCTTCTTTTTCTTCTGGAAGGTTTCCCAAATGCTATCAGTGCTTATTTTTATCTGTAGAACAGAGTTACCCACCAAGCCACCCTGTATCTTCCAGTCGCTACCTCTGCCAAATGAACTCACTCACTTAAAGCACATGATGATTTAAATGATTTTCATAAGCGCTAAAAAAGCTGAATATGTGATATACTTACAATGAAATGATAGAAATAGATACCCTCAGGTAATTTAATTTAGCCACATACAGCAGGTGATCATGTCTGCAGCGTGCACTGAGGCTCTGCCTGTGTTAATATGACCTACTGTGTGTATAGAGTGTGTCACTGTAGTGGTGCATCAGTGCAGATGATATAAGCGATCCAGTGGCTGATAGGAAAAGCCAGCTCATCAGCCAGGCAGCGCACACTCCACTGTCCACCATTGTCCTAAGAATAGTAACTATAATATAATAATCATAAAGATAATGAATTATCCAAGCTTATCAACTATAAAATCAGTAGTGTTAGACACACACTGCTGGTTAATGAAAATTATTATTGATGAGCTATTATTGTTTTATTTTGTTTAGGGCTGGGCGATATGAACACAATAAAATATCGCAATATTTTTCACCACATATTTTGATATTGTATGGATGATTATTGGAGCTTTCACATGATATTTATGCATCCAGTAATGTGGATGTAATGACTAAATAGATAAAGGCAGATAAAGAACAGTGTGTTCAAATCAGAAAATGACATTTTTACTCCAATGCAGCCTTTAAAAGCAGGAAGAGACACTTACTCCATGTCACCAAAATGTCATGATACAGTAGTCCCTTGTTTATCGCTGCAGTGTGTTGATCAGAAGTATTTCAGACACTAGTAGCTATTTAGATGTTTCAGTTTTTTACAAACTAAACGGAGACACTAACTATTGGAACACTGTGTTTAAAAGTGCACTGCTGTGACACTAACACACAGTATGAGCACAAGAAGGCTAAAAGAGTCACCAACTTAGTTTTTTCTAAAGTAATCACCTATGGGTGTCATTCAGCTCCAATTTACAGCCCGTCAGTCCATGATGAGAGAGGTGCAAAGCTGCATTAAAATAAATGAATATAGATAAATAAAGCCATCAGTTCACATTAGTTTTACTGTGGATATCAGTCAATTGGATTGACTGTGTTTCTCTTTATAGTCAAAACAGTTTTTTTATATTTATGGTTATTAGTTCTTGATGTTGAAGAGAGACAAACCTATCTGACTGCTAGCAAATGTTTATATATGGAAACATCCACACAAACCTCTCTAGTGCTGTACATACAGTGCACACGGCACGTTTTCAGTTGAGTGCAGGACATTCAGTATGGTGCATGACTTGTTCCTGTTCAGTAGGCCCTATGAAGCAAATAAGTGCAGTGTTACTAGTAGAGACATGTAATCCCTGTGTGTGTGTGAGGGCACATGGTGAATACAAATACAGGTGTGACTTAAACTCTACCTTTGGCAGAGTGTCAGTTGTTGGCTAATAGATGTTAATCAGATTAGTGTAGTGAGCAGTGAGGTGAACACAGATAAGAAGGTAGAGGATTCAGTCTCTTGTGCATCATGATTCATGGTATCTTCTGACTACAGAAAACACGACTGCGACTTTTTAAATTTATTTTGTACATCATTTATTGACTGCTGGTAAATATTTATTTATGGAACTATCATTTTCATCACTTCATTTCAGTATTGGGGAGTAACTAGTTGAGCGTAATGGTGTTAAGTTATTCAATTAGAAAATAAATATAAGTATAAATGTCATTAAATAAGTTACTTATGAGAATGTTGATGATTATAAAGTGGGTTACACCTTTTTTTTAAAATTTTTTTTTTTCATTTTTTAAATATTTAACAAGTTACTGAATACATATATTGGTGTCTTTAATTATTTGAAGTCAATATGTATTTATACATTGTAAGTAAAACTTGACATATGATTATTTGGAGCTCACATGACTTTAAATGGTTTCACAGTAGGCTACCAGTTAAGCCCATGCCAGACTTTTGACTTTTTTTCTTCAAATATCTTTATTTTTATATCCCAAAATCTACATGAACTGAAAGAAATTGTGTCAGTATCCATGAATAACACCTGAATTTAGATTTTGATGCTTAATTGGTACACCTATAACACAGGTTAGAAACTGGGGGTTACATTACTTATCACATTTTAAATGGAGTAACTAGTCATTTATAACCTATTACATTTCCAAATTGACTTCACAACCCTGGTTAGTTTAGTATTTTTGCACACTTAATTGTGATTCCAACCATGTTAAATTTGGAATAGTTTATTGTATGTATGTTGCATCACTAGATTGTCCACACTAAATCAGCATCTTTTTGTCTTTTTGGGCTCGTCGCACAGACTAAGCATTTTTCAAACCTTAAAGAAATGGAGCTGAAGTTAAAATCAAGTCTTGTAATGTGTATTATTTAACAGTTAAGTGATCACTTCTCATTCTATATTTGGCTTTCTTTGGATAATGATAAGTGAGTGATCCCTGCAGGCAGCAACAGCAGCTCAGGTGTTAATGCTTGTGTGTGTGACTGTGTCACCAAAGAGACTTTTGAACATGGTTCCTTCTTGCAGTTTCATTACTGTGTCATAACACTAACTTTGAGAATGTGAAAATCATACTCTCATTTGAACTGTTAGCTGTGACGGTCTAAAACATGTAAAGAAGTGTATAGTCTGTGTTTCTCATCTGCTTTCCATGTTTCAGTGGGCGACAGTGACCTTCCACCTCCCCCACCATGTGCTGAAGCTGGTGGCCGGCGTCATCGTCATCGAGCTGAAGAACATCAACCAGAACGTAGCTGCCTTGTCTGTGGCCTCATCCATCATGGACAGGCTCTCCTACCTCTTGTCAAGCGCCAGGCCAGAGCTGGGGGTGGGGCCCGGGCGCTCTGTAGATAGGTCAGTCATTTAGGCAGGGTTACGCTGATGTTGTCTCCTAATAAACAGACATAATCATACATTATTCTGAATACGTTGGGTAAATGTGTTGTTCTCCACA
>JANJYP010054211.1:0-13922 GCA_024605115.1 Rastrelliger brachysoma
TTTTATTCCAGGGACAGTAGGCCTTTACTGACCTCTGAGCTGTTTTGGGCATAGCCTTTTCTCATTTGACTGGATTACCCACTTGAAAACAAGTTGTTAACTGCTACGACCTCACGGTGATTTCTTTTTTGCAGAAATTTCCATTCAGGCTTTTCAAATCATCCTCGCCAAGGACTGAAAAGACTGGGTTATGTGAGGTGAGGGAAGGACCTATATGCCCGCAGGGTCTTCTCACTCTGACAGCATGACTAANTTGAAAAGACTGGGCTACGTGAGGTGAGGGAAGGATCTATATGCCCGCAGGGTCTTCTCACTCTGACAGCATGACTAACCCCACAGCAGAGAGACAGAGAGAGGGGGCTTGTTATGATTGGGTGTCCCAGAACCTGGTCAGGACATGACGTTGACCAGCCTCTGAACCAGCCCTTCTCCCTGCAACTATGATTACTCTCACTGTCCGTCACATTGATACACACTGACCCACCATTGCACACNGGCTTGTTATGATTGGGTGTCCTAGAACCTGGTCAGGACATGACGTTGACCAGCCTCTGAACCAGCCCTTCTCCCTGCAACTATGATTACTCTCACTGTCCGTCACATTGATACACACTGACCCACCATTGCACACACACACCTGCCTCCTCCTTTTAATATTACAACACACCTCAGGTCTTGACAACATGCCGCCAGTCTTCTCAGAGATGTGATGCATAATTTGTTTTGCTGTGTGCCCACCCCCACTGGCCTCCCTCATTCATCAGGAGTGAAGGACATTTGAGGAGGGAATTGCTCTCTTCCTCTGATAAGGCCGCTGTGATGTCAGAAGCCCAGTCACCGTGGGGATGATGACTCATGCCCATCACTGGAGGAAGCCCACCCCGCACACTCAGCCCCACTGGCCTGCTTCATTTTACTTCCTCATAATCCCCTGTGGACTCCCACCATTGGACTAACGGTGCAGTAATTGGCTGCATGGGTCTGCATCTCTGCAAGAGGAACGGAGGGGGTTGAAAAACAATAACAACTACAACATGGAGATGAGATTCAGAGTATGAGTCACAAAGCTCCTCTTGTGACATTCCTCTCAAGTGGCAGAGCCAGCCAACAGTCGTTCTCTCTTATTTCAATTCAAGAAACCAAATGCATGCCAGAAACATTTTAATTAGGCAGCATAGCCTACTTCCCCTGTTTGCACACATAAATAGCTATTCTTTAAAAGTCTGTCCAAAATTGATGTTAAAATTCTGGTGGATATACAGTTACAGATAAACAAAACATAAGAAACACATTTCTATTTTTAGTTACAAAAACATGCTGCAGACAATTCAGCACTGTTAGATTTTCACATACCATTAGATCAGAATCTGAGGCCAGTTTCTGAACTCTCATTTTTGTCCTATCTACACTATCAGCAACAGCAGATCACTACTTTCACCTGATGTCTTAGTGAGGTGTAATGATTTCCCCTCTGGATGGCTGGTTTCCACCACAAAGTGCCTCTAAAACACCTGTGTGCGTTAGAGGAGCGAATCTGTGAAATCTGATGTAGCTGTAGATTTAACTGCAGCACAAATTGAAACTAAGTCGTGACGTTTTTTTCTGCATGTCTGAGAGTCCAGAGTAAAAAAGAAGACATTTCAATTCTCTAATTATTACTGACATTTCTAAGAGATTGATGGTAATAACATAGACATAATTAAGGTTTTGATTGCCTATGTTGACTTACTGAGAACCAGGGAACATGAAGTATGAATAGATGTTTCTTGTGAAAGTGTGCGTGGGTTTTATTCTTTCAGCAAATGATGAAATTTAGACAGGGCTCACTCTGGGAATCCTTTGATATTCAGAGTAAGGGTAGGTGAATTGCATAACAAAAAAAAAAAAACACAGCTCTTTCTTTTTTATTGAAATGATTCATTGAAGCTATACTCACGCTTCAGCTTACTTCGTAACTTAGTTCTCATAGTTTTACACTGATGAGAATTCCTTTCTCTAATATCTGATTTTCAGAGAAACACAGGAATCGGAAAACACGTCACAGACCTGCTCGTCACTGAAAATATTTGAAGCTTTGCTGTTTTTGGCATGCAGTGATCTCTTTCTCACACAGGCTCTATGACGTAGTTTTCCAGTTTACTCATGGGTGTTTAGCTCTGCAGTGCTTTTGTACAGCCTAGTGGTGTACTAAAATATACACCAAGACTAGTGTCCAAGTCATAGTGTTCAGTCAGTCGGATGGTCAGAAGGATCCACATGTATCTAGACTCTACTTCACATCAATCTTCATTAATAAGGTTGAAGACTCTTTACTTTTTGCTTTTCAGTGTCAGAACATTAGGATTAAGTCATTTTATTTATTTTCATTACACATGTATGTATTGTAAAATGGTCAAACTTAATAATTTACTTTGGATTCTGTTTATGTTGAGCATTGCAGTTTCATTCTCCTATGGCCTCTTCAGTTCAACCACCTCTTGTTTATGCTTGTGCTCTGTAGGCTTTTTTTAATGTTCAGATTGAGTTGCTTACAAAATACATTTTATTTGCTACAGTATGTACACCGTGAACATTTGTCTGCACAAGATCGTCAGCTCATGCAGACGGATAACAAACACTCTGTATTATCACATCTCTAATTTGCATGTATTTGCATTTACTCAGATTGACTGACGGGAAATGTTTGGGACCATCTGTTAAGCCTGGAGGAAATTCAGTGAAAAGACAAATAACTGTTATGGTGGTTTAACATTGAATCATTATAGCATACAGACATGGTTCAGCTTCTAACAGCATTCTGATATGATACAAACACAGTCAATTAATGGAAACCAGACAGTGGAGACAGTATAAGTAGTTTGACGGAGATCATTTTCAAGCTTCTTGTGCCTCCTAGTGGTTTGTCCTGTGTTGTGTCGCATCCCCAGAGAGGTTGTCAATATTTGTTTGACATGCTGTTTTATGATTTTTGTTTGTTTGAACACATTAAACCATTACACAAAGTTTAACTTCTTTAACTAATATGAAGTAAAATGAGATATTTCACTATGAGAATAATAGCTGTGTGATATTAGAAATCACAGTGGGACACAAAAGAAACCGTCAGTGATGAGTTTAGTTATCAGGTTAACAAACCACTGTTTTTGTCCTCTAGATGGCAGCATTTTACTGTAAACAATACTCAGTGATAAACCAGCATGGAGCATAGAATTTGCCTCCCACAGCTGATGCACAGTTAACAAAATGGCTTTAATAATTATGTTCCCTCTGATAATGCAAGTACATAAGCTTTGTAGACCAAAGAGGAAAGGACACTGTCTCTTAAAATCTGAAACAAGAACAGGAACATGAGCTCACATGAAAACATGAAGTGTATAATGTAAATCATTAAACCAAAAACATGAAAGAGACTATATTTTACTAACTTTGTGCTCAACACATTTTGTACTTCTACTTGTACTGATTTGTGAAGTTATATGAAGTTCTTCATGATACTGGAGGAACATCATATGGTGTAACATGGTTTGTACAACTGGAGAGGTCGAGCTGTGAAATCATTTTTTAAGAGCTGTGAAGAGTTTTATCTGTGGTGGATCCTTGTTAAAGAGAAAATGACTCTCCCCACAAGACTGTTTTGATCACAGATGTCATGTGCTCAACAGGCTTATGGCGCCTTCACACTGCAGGAGAGACTCTGATGTGCTATGTACACAGTTCAGACAGATGCTTGATGAAATGTTTGCTGATGTGATTGCCAGTATTTATAAGTTAACCATAAACCCTCAACTTTTACATTACATTCAAAACATGTTCATATGATTTTATTGTTGTTGTTATTGAGGAAAGGCCAAAATGCTGCAAGTATGACTCATTTCACTTTTTTCCATTCATAATTGCAATCATATTCAAATAAATCCAAATGGACTGAGAATGGATATGTTAAATGATAAACAAAATTAAGGTTGTCACATTTATTTTGAAACATAACTAAATTAAAATAATTCAGTGAAGTTTAGTAAAATTTAGATCATGATGAGAAAATTTCCAGGTGAACTGAAACTAAATTCTTCAGCAGGTCTTAATAATTATCAACTGCTTCCATTCAGTGACATGTTGAAACATTTAATGCTCCTTTTTTTTAAAGACAAAAAAAACCTTATTTCATTGTCACTTTGACATGTTTATATTATATATAAATATATTATATATATAGATAACAGATAACATGACATGAAGTGTTAAAGCTTGATCTAAAAGTAGTTTTTTCCATTGATAACCATCATGTCTTTGTCTGTGTGAGTCATTGCTTTACAGTACATTCAGCACTGAGACAGTGCATGGTATAAACAGACCAGTTTAGTCATTCAGGTTTGAAAATCTTGGTGTTTTTATTGTAAGTATTGCCTCATTAACTTATACGGCTAGAGTCTTCATCAGAGTGCATGTTTTACAAAGGATGGCCACAGGTTCAGAACAACAGGAGGACTCCCTACATGGGACTGCTCGATTTGTTGGTTTAACTTGACCTCATGGACCTGTTTCCTCAAATCAACCTCCTGGAGAGACTGATACCAGACCAGAGTGTGGTTTACAAAAACACTGCAACTTACATTTTTCCTGCAGGCTGGTACACTTCTGGCCAAGCTGCAAAACCGGAACTCAACAAGAAAATGAACCACACACACACATACAGATTGTATGTCTAAGCCTTAAACACAGAGGTAAACGCCAGCTTATGAAGATATGATAATGTTTTTGAATTTGCAGCATAGCCAGAAATTCCCAATTAACCTGGGCAAGTTCGGACTGCACTGAGCCCAGTTGTGGTTGAACATGCTGCGTTCAGCACTCGTAAATTTCAGTGTCTTTTCATGACAAAATACTCTTCAGACGACTGATATTTATCAAGTAAATTAGTAAATGGGAAACTGAGATCAGTGCAGGCTAATCATGGACCAGGAGAATTTCTAAAGCTCAGGCTTAGTGCGAACATGGAGCGTACACACACACACACACACACACACACACACACACACACACACACACACATACATACATACACACACACACAGTGGAAAATGACAGACCTGGCTTCAGTAAGATCAGTTCTTATAGTTCATTTTATCCCTCCTTGGAATACAAGATCAGAGACAATACAATTTGTGCCAGAGAATTTCTAAGGAGAGTCAGTGAATCACACTTCAAAAATTGCCGCAAGGCATTTAACATCAAAGTATTTTGTACTCCTGAGCAGGTTAAAAGTGTCTGACCCAGGTTTGAACAAGGAGTGTAATTTATTTGTCATCAAACACCGGACCTTTTTCTTGTCGGCAATGTAGGTTCATAAAACCAAC
This sequence comes from Rastrelliger brachysoma, assembly GCA_024605115.1. Classification (NCBI taxonomy): domain Eukaryota; kingdom Metazoa; phylum Chordata; class Actinopteri; order Scombriformes; family Scombridae; genus Rastrelliger; species Rastrelliger brachysoma. The sequence goes on from JANJYP010054211.1 coordinate 5,355, forward strand.
ATATGAAGAAGAAAATAGAAACAAAGAGAGGATGAAGGTTAATAACTTAAATGGGGGCAGAATAAATGTAAACTGTCCCTCAGAGAGAGAGAGAGAGAGAGAGAGAGAGAGAGAGAGAGAGAGAGAGAGAGAGANGGTGTTCTGAGGTGGTTTTGGCATTTGTTTTTGTGATCAAGCACCACTGTGGTGACTTTCTGATTCAGTGCCAAGTCCAAGAACCTCAACAGGGCTCTATAAAGAGCTAACATGTCAAAACTCTACACCTTAATGATGTCCTTCATAGAAACCAAAGGATTTGTTCTTTTTTTTTTTTTTAATCCTCAGACAGAGGCCTTGCAAATGTAAGACACATTTTGTCAACTAAAACACAAGTCTAATAGAGACTACAATCCTCCTAATAGAGAGAAGTGGAGTGTTAGACCCCTTTTTGTGTAGTAGCCGGCTCAATATTTGCCATTAAAGTCTTGGCTATCGATGAGCCTTGTGCAGAGATTACCCCCCTCTCCACAGATGTAAAACGACTGGAATGTTTTGAGTGTTTCAGCTTGTATTAGCAGGCTGGGCATGGAGGGAAGTGATAGTTCAGCCATTTTGTTTGCCAGCCCATCCATTTGATTAGAATTTGTATTTATCGTCACAGGCATACTATGGGAGCAGGCCTGGGATGGAGGGTGGGGACGGGGGGGTTAGCTTTGGACAAGGCCGGTGACTCTAAACAGGCGAGGCTCAGCACTAGGAGCAGCTTAGGGGCCAATTACATTTCAAGTGTCCGTTGAATAAAACATCAGAAAAATCAAAAGAAAAAATGGCTACATCTTCTTATCCCCCACTCCTCCTCAAAAACAAACAAAACAAAACAATAACCCATAAAATATACAATTCTTAAAATAAGGAATGAGGAATAAGCATCAAAAAGAGAAGTAAAATAAGACCAGAATAAGTTAACTTTTCCCCCTTTTGCTTGTGTTGTTTGAGGGATCAGGAAATAAATATTTAAAAAGGGAAACGCTGAGAGCTGAAAATGACAGTGGAAAGGAAAATAAAATAAAGAGAACTGTGGCTGAAGTGCAATTCTTAATGCCAGAGGAGTTGGGATGGCTAACATTGACATCATACAACCCGTTTCTTTCCCCCACACTTCTAACTTGTCCTCCAAAGATCACCTGACTGCTAGTGGAATGTGTAATAAATAAAGAGTGCCACACAAACTCCATAACTCCAACAGAAGTCCTACTGCGTCACTTCTCCGCAGCCAGGTGGGATGCTGTTCTATCTTTTTTTTTTTTCTTTCTTTTTTTTTTTTTTTGAAATCACATTAAAGAGTAACTTTTCTTTTACGTCTCAGGGCAGCAAGAGAAATGAATAACTTTTGAATTTTTCAACCAGCAAACTGAACAAAGTAACATGCCACATCCACTGCTGCTGTAAAGAGGATAAAAGCTTCCCAAAAATTGAATTTAAAATGCACAATAAACACAGGTCAAACAGCAACAGATGCAATAGGTCTATCCATGAGCTCTACCTTTTTTTTCTTTTTTTTTTTTTAAAAAAGGGGACATATTATGTTTTTCCTTATTTTCGGTCATGTTACAATATTGGATGTTCAAATTCAACATATCAAATAATGAGGTAAATGTATGTAGAAGTAATCTCTGTAAGCAAAAAGCACTGACTTCAGACTGCCCTGAACACTGGACTTCCAAGTTTTTTTCTACTTTCAGCCCGAGCTGACATCAGCCTGTGACAGATTTCTTTGTATGGTCCTCTGCTCTGCTAATGTTAAATCATTTTTCCATTATGAGGGTAGTTGTGCTAAGCCATGACTCAAGTAAAGCTGGCACGCTCTAAGTGTTTTTATATTACACAACAGGGCAAAGTACAATAAGTAGTTTACCTGTTGGAGGTGTGCTGGTCGTCTGCAGCTCTTTTCATCAAACATCGCTGCGGCTGTTTCTGCTTGTACTACTCTTCCTCTTCATTATTTCTGACTGATCACCTGAACAAAAAGCTCCAACTGTTGTGTCGACTCTGCAGCTAACAAAGCTCTGCTAATTTAGGGAGGAAAATGTTTAACTTCCTGATAATTCTTCATAATAAAAGTTGCCCATCATCTCTAGTAAATTTACACAACTCTGATGGAGCAGCCCCTAGTAGGCTTTTTGAAAGCTGGCCAATCAGAACCAAATGGGCTCTTTGGTAGAGGGGCTGTAAAGAGACAGGAGCTAAATTGCCTTTTAGAGTTGAGTCTGAACTGAGAGGTTGCATAAAGGGCCAGTATAAGATAAATAAGGCATTTTTTGAACTGTGAATGATACAGATTCCACTATAGTAGTGGAGTCCTAGAACAAATATGCAATAAACATAATAAGTCCCCTTTAAACTCCTTTTAACTTAAATTTATTAAGCTATTTGTATGTACAAAAAAACCCAAGAAAAGTTCAGTTAAATTTTGCTTTTTTGGACGGTCACGTGTGTTTAGGGAGAAGAACTGACAAGACAAAAATGACTACAAGAGTTATTGCTTGTTACTGCTGGAAAGAGGATGGACATCTATTCCAAAGTTTGTTATTTGTGGACGTTTTCGTAGTTGCTGTTGTTTTTTTTTTAATGTCTTGGTTTGTGCTGTTTCTATGGACAGCTCTAAAGTAGGCAAGTGCAGGATAGCTTGTTGTAGCTGCTTGTTGACAGGAAAGAAAACGAAGCACACACATTACAATTTCCACTCTTAAAAATGCACTGAGCACCCATATTCGACAGGAATGTTTTTCCCCCTCCATTTCTGTGGTTGTTTTTTTTCCTCTGTGCTTGGTTGGAAACAATCACGGCAGACACACTTTGTTTGTTTTAAAAGCGTTGTCATGGTGGATCTGATCTGCTTTCCCGTTGGTTTGTTTCACAATAGCACCAGTTCGAGTGTCCAAGCTTCTGCAGTATCAAGTGGAGGTAATGAAAAAACAATAAGATGAGATTAAATTCGGGGCAGAGGGGACTTTTATCAGGGCTGAGCTTAGTTGATATGGCAAAGTTCACCCAAAGTGTTCCTTGTCGTCCAGATTAGATGTGCTCCCATATATCCATGCCGACACCAGAACATCATAACTGAGAACACAGGATCGGCTTAAGACCCCCTCACACACAAACACAGACAAACAGAAGAGAGAACCAAACAGAAACTCTAAATTAGTTCAATATTATATGAATTTGAGTGCATTTTGGGTCAATTTAGGGGTTGTCCTGAAAAATTCAGATATTTGACAGCTCAGGAAAATAAAAGAAATAAAATCAATCATTCATTTCATTTGTGTGGGTTTACAGGATGGGAGAAAGGAGGTATGCACACCAAGTGCTGAAGAAGTGTTGATCACCATTTAAGTGTAAAGGAAGGTAGTCGCATAGTTGCTGCCATGATGCAAGAATCGTTTATTAAGTCACCAACATTGCAACATGACAGTCTTAACCTGAAGAAAACTGTCATGTCAAAACTTTGGTGACTTAATAAAACTGTTCTTGCATTGTGGCTACAACTCTGCAACTGCCTTCTTTTACAACTGTGTGGGATTAAAAACAAGATGATGTATATTTTTCATATCAACATATCTACCAAGTCTCTAATCTTCCATTACAAGAAGATTAAAACCAATTGGCAGTCTGACATCACTGTGTTCAGGTCCCTGCTGTCAGAGAGGGTTGGTCGGGGCGGCTCAAAGTTCTACTCATGGGTGAGTGAGACCTCTCACTGGAGCTCCTCCGAAAGCAATGTGGAGGAGAGGAGGGGAAGGAGGCTCTGTTGAGAGGCAGGAGTGACGGGAACGCCATTAGCTGGGTGCGTGGCCGTCATTGGAGGTGAATAGATGTACGTCTGTAGGCATGGCTGCATGGAGAAACAGATAAACAGACGGGAGGAGGGCTAGGCAGGTGGGTTTGGCAGGGAGGTTGTGGTGGTGTTGATGGTGCAGGGGTTCTAGGAGGAGAAGGCAAGTTTGACACTGCAGGAGGAGTAACCCTCATCGCTGGCCATGCTCTGCAGGCTGCTGTGGTCGTCCAGGTCGCTGGTGCTGGCCGTGCTTACACTGTCCAGCTCTCCATGGGAGAACTCCGTGCTTTCCACGTCCACTTCAATCTCCTCTGCAGCCGAGTACAGAGAGATGGATGGAGAGGGGGTGAAAGGAAAGAGAAGAGAAGAAAATTAAACTTTTTCTTTTTCACATGAATCCCTTTTGTTCTAACTACTAAGCAACAGATAATTATTAGTGCATTTTCACCATATGAGAAGACATCAAATAACATCACCTTTCTTCATGATTTCTATAGAAACAGTAATGTCATTGTTAAATGGGGTATGGTTTACACATAAAATACCACAATGGACAAAATAGCTTTTATTAAACAACATAATTTCTGCTATAAAATGTTTGTGTATGTGTTGTCTTGAAGTCAAACCATTTAATTTAATTATTCAATATTTTGTGGCAGTCCATGTAAACAAATGTGTAGGAAGGAAATGAACTTGGTAGGGCATGACAAAAACTAGCCTTTATATTTGTATTTAGTTACTTCAATTAAGCCCTTTAGGAAATATTTTCATTTAAATCTTGTCTCCAGCAAATCTTTGATGATCATTTTCCCACACCTAATTTGACATAAAGCTCCAGAGGGACCCTGACGAGTCCAACCTCAATGTTGTAAAATCAACTAGACAGCAGCTACAGGATTTGATCCCCTAGGCCTTAAATTAATATCCTGGTTAAAAACCGCCACCTAACTCACCTTGGTCAGAGTCAGAGCGGTCGGAGCAGAGGGTGGACCCCACGCTGTCCATGCGTATCCTCTCCCCCTCCCCTGGGCTGCTCTGGGCTGCAGCACTGCTGCCTCCCCTCAGCAGCTCCAGTTGGCGCTGGAGGTGTCTCTGCTCGCGTTCCAGAGACTCCAGCTGGTACTGGCTCTTCCTGTCTGTATCTTCAAGTTTCTGGTTAAGGAAAGAAAGCAGGCAAGAAGGAAATTAACTATGTCCACATCTTAGATGAGATAAAAGTAGAACTGACAGATAAGAGAGCAAAGAGACACACAAATAAGATTGTGAAAAGAGGTCACTCAGACAAAAAGTAGTGGGTGGTTGCGGAGACAGATGTACAGATTGAAATGAAGAATACAGCAAAGCTCAGAGTGAGACACGGAAACTGGAAGGACAGCAATGCAGACATACTGAAGAGATAGATGATAAGTCTGTGAGGGAATTCCTCTCATATCAAAAGTCTGTCAGAATACAAACACTCAAGCTGCAGCATTCAGTCACTAAACTAACCCCCTGAATTTTCATCTTCCATCTCTGAAACATCAAAGTAATAATATTTCCTCACCTGCCTTGTTTACACCGTGTCGACAACTTTACTTGTTTACTTTGTTTATGCGCGGTGCCATTACAACATAAGTGAGGGCCGTGACAGGGACTGATACAGCCGTGTTTGTGCTCTAACCTTGTAGCCTCATGTCACGGTCGCCGACAGTGACAAGCGTGACTCCCGGCGACGGACCACAACAATAGGCCATCAATAAGTGACGGAGAGACTCAAGTTGACAGCAGCAGAAGTGCAGAGTGGTGGTGGTAGTAGAAGGGAGGGAGGGCGGTGGGGGGCACAACAGTATCGGCTTTATACTCCCACCCCCTCTGTTATGTGAATGCACGCTACAGCAGGCTTTTCACATGCAGACTGCTCAATCTCAGGCAGTCACATGCCTGTTTTTAAAGTGGATGGGAAAGCGTGAAGCAGCACGTCTTAATGTTTTATACGCTTCTCAAACTTCTCTAATTAGGCAGGGAAATGATCACCAGTGACCAGCTGAACGCTCATTCATTCTGACTGAAGTTTATTCTGTAAGCCATTTTTAAAATTATGTAAAACAAGTTTTTGTCAGATACTCAGATTGATTCATGTATGGATGCTATTTTTTTTTAACATAAAATTACTGGAAGTGACATTAAATTACTAGAGCTTATTAAACCAGAATAACACTGATTTGTTTGATCATTGATTTGTTGTTTTTTTGCTGTCTGATGGAAGTTTAATCATTTTAAATAAGAAAGTCAAATTAAGCTAAATCCCTCCTTCACAGATGTTCTATATTGTATGCGCTCCCTTCATTGGATTTATTCTCTTTCACTACTTGCGCATTCATCAAATTCAATGACGACACGCAATCTACAACAACTCTAAACATTTGTTCCCTGCCTCTGCAGCCAAACAAATGAATTATGTATTAATAGTGAATCTGTTGTCAAAGGTTAAAACATAGTAGGGATTTATTTTTTTAATGCTTCAACATCAATATGTTAACCCTTTACTTGGATTTAAGCCCCGATTGTTGTTTGTCTTTCTGTTTGCAGAGTTTTGTGTCTGTGTCATACATTTTTATATCTTGGGGGTTTGAATTTATCATGCCACCTCTGGTCTGCTTGAATCCCCCCCTCCCGCCTTCTATTTGCTATGTGTGTCAAAGTAAAGATGGATTGGGCTGGTTATCCTTACTTTTATGTGTGCTTTGGCTTTGTTGAGCAGACCAAGGGTGGTGTGGCGGTTACAGTCGGGTCCCAGGGGTATGAGGGCCTTCAACCGCTCCAGACACAGCCGCAGGTGAGCTCGTCTGCAAAGGGAGGAGAGAAACAGGATCATTAGTAAGTGCGCAATAGGGTACGGCTGAAGCCCCGGCAGAAAAAATGTGAAATACATTGCAAGCTCATAGTTAAGTGTCTTGCTCAATAGCACCTGGGAAATTGCACAGGCAGATCAAGGGTTACACATTCACTTCTCCTGCCTAGACTTGTCCAGCTGCTGTGGTGATAAGAACCAATGCAATAGTCACAAACCAGTTTCTCTAATTTGTAGACCATTTTATATCACTTACAGCCTTCCCACCTGTGTTCCAGTGAAAACACTACTCACTTACAACTGTTCTCTGTAAGCTGCGATCATTTCTAACATGCTTAAAGCAGCACTCTGTCATGGGTCAGTAAGACACACCCATTTTCTTCATCTGTGAGAATCCACCAGCAACAGACCAAGCTCATGTATTCTAAATCCCCGGCTTATAGTTCGACAAAGTACCATAACAGGTTACATGTGGTTCACATCTCATGTAAGCCCCAAGACGATACGTAATCCTCCGCTGGCATTTCTTCCACCCAGCTTTAGTTACCTCTCTTGACTAAATTACAAACAAGTCTCAGCTGATAAGCATGGGTGTGGGGGGAGGAAAGGTGTAATGGCATTTCCTGGACCCTACTTGGCTAATACGTTCCATCATCCTGACAGTCCCTAATTCTGTGACTGGAGACAGGCCCCAGGTACTATCTATCCTGCTAATGGCCCTGAGTTGAGAGGTAAAGAGAGATAATTATGGCTATAACACAATCAGTGCTCCATTAGCAGGAGCTGCCCTTTCAGCTAGCCTGAAGGGATCAGTAGAGAGACATTAAGAGTCAGTGGACTCAGTGGAGCAACCCAGACTCGGGANAGCCCTGAGTTGAGAGGTAAAGAGAGATAATTATGGCTATAACACAATCAGTGCTCCATTAGCAGGAGCTGCCCTTTCAGCTAGCCTGAAGGGATCAGTAGAGAGATATTAAGAGTCAGTGGACTCAGTGGAGCAACCCAGACTCGGGAACTATCTCTGGGGGGAGCCCAGGGGACAAGCCCTGGGGACCAGAGTGAGAATTGACTGCACCAACTTTGCTGGGCAAGACTGCTCTCTGCTACGCTCTGCTGCTTTCAGACTGCTGGAGACGTGTGAATGCCGGCTAGAGTATATCTATCTGTCTGTGTGTGTGTGTCTGTGTAGAAGGGAGGTTAAGCTATGCATGGACAGTGCTGATAAGAACACAAGAGAGCATGCCATTACACCTGTATAGTATGCGTGAGTGNAACTATCTCTGGGGGGAGCCCAGGGGACAAGCTCTGGGGACCAGAGTGAGAATTGACTGCACCAACTTTGCTGGGCAAGACTGCTCTCTGCTACGCTCTGCTGCTTTCAGACTGCTGGAGACGTGTGAATGCCGGCTAGAGTATATCTATCTGTCTGTGTGTGTGTGTCTGTGTAGAAGGGAGGTTAAGCTATGCATGGACAGTGCTGATAAGGGTTAGGGTTACAAGAGAGCATGCCATTACACCTGTATAGTATGCGTGAGTGTGTGCTTAAACTAAGGCGAGTGCTCACTGAGTGAATGAGGAGGCATCCTGATTCAGTCTGTCGAATTGAAAGTTTGTACACACACGCACACACACACACACACGTTTTCAGTCTTGGGGTTAGCATGATGACTGTCAGTCTGACTCAGGCAGGCTGTCTGTCCATGTAATGAGTTCTATTCAGAGGGATGAGCTCAGCCCACTTTTGCTCTTTATCTGTGCAATGTGTATCTGTCTGATGTGTGTGTGCACACATACACACTCACACGTGAGCAGATATCAGATGGCAATTAATCTCATTGTACTCTTTCATAGCAATCTGTTGAGACTCATGCAGCTTCACCNTGCACACACACACACACGTTTTCAGTCTTGGGGTTAGCATGAT
>JANJYP010054235.1:0-11316 GCA_024605115.1 Rastrelliger brachysoma
AAAAAAAAAAAAAAAAAAAGGAAGAAAGATGCTATCGAGTTGTATTGTAGGACTTCTGGATGCAATATTAGACATGAAACGTCAGCACATCTTGACCTGTCCCCCTTTGATTTGACCTTTTTTTCCCCCTTTTTTAAATCTGTCTCACACTCCTCCAGTTTAATGTAAGTGTCCCTTTAATTTCACCAATTCATTCAACGATGAGTTTAGTTTAGTTAGAATTTACTACATTTTATGTGGAGTTGTCAATTTACAATTATCATGGAACAATTGCAATGAACATTGACGGATAATAATACTGACAACCTGAATGAAAACACTGTTTGAGGCTATACGGCAATTTCAATGGTGATCTCAAATGTAGGTTCTGACTAAATGACTTAACATCCTAAAAAAAAACAAAAAATAACAACACCCCCCTAATGGTCTCAGCTTAAAGGAAACACTGGAGGCACTTGGGGCATCCTTTGTCTTTGTGTCTCCTGAAACAAAAAATGGGGGGTGCCAAACTAGATGGCAGAGCAGCAGACACCTCAGAGCCCCGGAATAGCTCAGTGGGAGTCCCTCCTACAAGGCAGCCAGTATAATTAGCACTGTCAAAGGAGGTCCCTGAGCAAATGACACAGTCCCCCCCCACACACACACACACACACACACACATCCCTCCCTCCACCACTCCCCATCCATGAGCACAACACGATCAGAATTAAAGAGCAGGGACTGGGATATTTACTGGGATGTTAATAAAAAGCAAAACATTACTTTTTTTTTTTTTTGCTTAAATTAGTCATAGCATCACGCTATGGTAATTAGCATCTAAAGGTTATAGTTGAACCGTCTTTGTGTGGTGGGAAAGAATGCGCATGTATACTCAAATAGCAGCTCATGCCTTCATAATACAGGTAACGCTATATGGAGCGAGAGGAACAGAAGGGGTGACGGAGAGAACGGGGAGGTGTGACAGAGAAAGTCAGAGTTAGGATGGAGAGCATCATCATCACCCCCTTTCCCAATCCACCCCCCTCTTTTACTCCTAGCCACCAAGCAGAACCCGGGAAGTAGTCCTGGAGGAGCAGGGAGAAAAGGAGAAGTGGAGCCCCAGGCATTCTGTGGGTCACCCCATCCAAGGCAGCTGATGCCTGGCCTGAAGGATACTCTGTGTCTGGGTTGGTGGGGGGTGGGGGTCCCATAGCCATCATTACTGTACTGCTCAGGGACTCACTGATGCATGGAAAGCTGAGCTGGCTGATAGCTTTGGCCCACTCTGTTTAATGGAACAAATGCACCTGGAGCCATGCTTAACTAGTGCCGACTCTATTCACATCTGTGTGAGTACAAAACGCTGAGATTCTCAACTACTGTACGTGTATTTTCATGTGTGCGGCTTCCGTGAGCTTTCTAGGTTATGATTCTAACAGTGAACAGTGTTAATGGTTTTCGGTGTGGTGTGCAGCATATGGACGTCTGATTGGTGCAGCGCTTCTCCTACATGTAGACCCACATACACAGGGCTGCTAAAGAATGAGCAGGCTAAGAGAGAGTAGCTAATTACATGCGAGTCAGCAGCACTGGATTTCCATCCACACTCTCTGTAGCACCTCCAGTGAGATGACAGCAAGTTGGCAAGCCCTGCAGCTGGAGGCTTCTCTCTCGTCTCTCTCCCTCTCTTTTCTCCATCCCTCCATCCTCCCAGGATTCCCTCTGTTAGATTACACACTTCAGTGTTCAAACTGCCATTTTCCCGAAAAGCCATCCAAGCTGCTGTGGGATTGGACCGTGACTGCGACAGCGCAGATGCACAGTCTATAGGGTTGGGTATATTGCGGTGTGGGTGTTTTGTTTCCGACATTGCTGGAAATGCTACGAACCGTCCAATGACAAGTTAATCCGCTGCGGTTGTACCTACGCCAGGGCTGAGCATATTAACGTTGCTTTAGGATATGTCGTGCTGGTGTGATTCATAAGGTATAGAAAGTGGGGATTTACTGTTTTGATGACTCATGATGAGTCACTTTGTGTGTATAGACAGAACACAGTAAGACTAACCAATATGCTGTACCTTATATTGAACAAAAACTTTACTATGAGTCTCCTACACACTTGTCTGACTGATCTGAATCTTTTAACTAACACAAAAAATGTCAACTACACATCTTTCCTCTATTGTCATACATATCTGCACTATAGCTCTGCTGGTGAGATGAAATCCTAGGTAACTAAGCCATACTGGAAGCATAACTCTCATCCAAATTAGTACAAAAGAAATCAACACAAAGGACCTTTTGACCCCGCTGTGGACCCCCTCAAATGTCTTTGCGTGCCATCAGCTTGTGTGGCCTGCAATCAGTTACCTAATGTTACAGTGAGACAGTCAGTAAGTCAGTCAGTCAGTCAGTCATGTGCCTTGCAAAGAACAGCCTCTTCTGCCCATGCTCAGTCATGACAAGGCTTTGACATCACTGTCAGACTAAGAGTGACTAAAACTGACAATCCCCTTTACCACAGAGAAAGAGAAATAGGAAAAACACTCAGCTATTGGGGAGGAAGGGGAACAGGAAGGGGGCAGTATTAAAAGGGGGAGGGGGGAGGCGGAAAAGGCCTGGATGATTCACACAGCTGAGGTAGCCGTGTCTTGGAGTACATGAGTCATGTTTATCGTGCGGCAGCACTAGGTAGGGATTGCACAACTTTCTCTCCATTAGGAATGCTGTCATAGTGCAAACATTTACCTGATGATGGAAAACAACCGCTCTAATGTTTCTTAAAAGCTCCTAGTGATAGAGCTGCACGTCTCTCACACTGGTGTCACCGGCCATGCTGGGAGGCGACAGCACCGGTAAAAGTTGCCAAACATCTCTAGCAGAGATTTGTATGGATTTACTCATCAGTTACAATGGATGCAAGAGCCTATAAGGTTATATTAATGTTGAACTAAAATATAAGAAGTAAGAGAGAAAGTAGCCTGCACTGTTGTAAAAGCTCAGCTTGTATCTACATGCAAGCTGCAAGCATGTGGAATCTTTTCATTGAAGAAGATTACCACACAAATACAAAATAGATAAATAAAACAACAGGATGGAAATATTTAAAACCACTGGTCTAAAATCCCTATCTTCTCATTAGCCTGGAGGGTCATATAATTTGTTTAATTAACAATATATCCAAGTGAGTGTGTTTTTATAACCGGGGCAAGACGGCTGAGTGTAATATTCCACCATAAAAGCAGAGTTATGGCTCACATAGTAAAGGTTACAGGGATGGCGGCGGAAACATTCCCGGTCCACCTTAAAAACTAAAACCCTACAGTGGACAGCGCCGTGGTGCTGAACCGCTCTGAGCGACATCTGTACACAAGAGGAGCAGGGGGAGGGAGAAAGAGAGGGGAAAAGGGGGGGTGTTAGAGGGGGGGGCAGGATTTCTACCGAGACTTTAGCGTTGAAATCACACACACACACACCCTAGCGTGCGCCATCACCACAAAGGACACCTTAAATGATCTTTCCAGTGTCATATTGTGTAATCTCGGTGACGTTCGTGGGGAAAGGTTAAGCCATTTGGCGTGCATTTTACGTGAAAAATGGCGCCCGTTGCTGCTAACCCAACCCATCATAGTACAGCTGTACAACAAAAGTGGGGGGAAAGAGGCTGGAGAGCATGCCGCATTACAGACACCATACACCGCTGTTATAATGACAAAGTAGACTGTTTCCTTTAAAACAAAAAAAGAAAGAAAGAAGAGAGAGAGAGGGAAAGAAAGAAAAAAGGGGGGAATCGAGAGTAGTCGAGGTAAAGATTCACCTCACCTTCGTCCCCATCGGCTACTACTCGACTATTTCAGCTGTGCCTTGGATGTGAAGAGGCAGCATGAGCCACCACTCTCTCACAGATCCACTGTTATAGAAATAGACATTCACACGGCAATAACCCCAGCAAGCAGCCGGGGTTAGCTATGACAGCAGCATCATCAGCAGCTGCACACTATCACCACGCTAAAAGACTAATAAACACAAACACCGCTTCTTACTTTAACATCGACTGTTCCTTCGCTTCCTCCTTCTTCTGTCGGTCCATGACACCGAGGATGATCCTCCTCTCATCCTCGGTGAGGTGGCTGAGGTCCGGCATCTCCGGCATGGCGCCGGCCGCTGAGGCAGCAGCAGCAGCAGGGCCAGCGCCGCCCCGGGGCCCTTGTGGAGCAGACATCTTTTACACACAGTGGCTAAAAAACGAGAAAAGGACCGTCAACGAGCAGCATTTCTCTCTTTTCTTTTCTTTTAAATTATTGCTACATTTCATGCCGTCAAAATGTCAAAGTGGCGGTCGGGATGTTGCTGGAGACACCGTGGCTATACAGACGGCATGACATCTTAGTTAGGAGTATCATGCACATACACTGTGCTGCAGAAATAAGCGTCAAAATATCAATTACAGGCTTCATCCTCATCTATTTAATGCCCATGATGGGGTTTGCAAATACGCTGCAGCCGCCTGAGCGGTGCCTGCAAACGCGGGACTCGCAATATTTAAGCTGTTGCAGGTTGAAATTTTACACATGAACATTTGTGACACAGAAAAAAAACACTCAAGATTAGAAATGGATGCCCTTAAAAAAGAAGCAAAGAGCAAAAGGCTGCAACCTTCAGGTAGTATTCCCAACACAAGCCTCCATCCATCCATCCATCCAGAGATGAAAAAAGTAGGAGAAAAGAGGCTACAGAGGATTACAAAAACAACAACTCTTGCCTTTTATTTCGCAGTCATGTTAAATCCTGTCTAACCCATCGCTGCCATCCTTTAGAGAGGTTGCACTTGCATGCTGGAATAAAAGATGCCAGGTCCGTCCTTGTTTGTTTTCGTTTGGAGTCCTTAACCCTCCTCTGTCACTCTGCTTAGCTCGCTTTCCTCCAGGTTGGTAATTCTTGGAGATTTCTTAAATGCACAAAAATGGATGCAATGAGAGGAGGGGAGAGAGAGAGAGTGNAAACACGTAGAAGAATAAAGCCGAGAGGACGCGCTTGGATGTTCATTGACAGCAGGCAGATAGCAGGCGCAAAAACGCGGACTGGAGGTGCTGTGTGCAGCTGGAGCAGCACTGTGTCGAGCTGCCTGCCAGGGAAGGCTTCATGCATATTTCATAACCAGATCATGAGCACTGTGAAAGAGGGGGTAGAGGGGTGGGATGGAGGGAGGGGGGGTATGTGAAGTGGCGAGATAAATACTGAATATGACTGTAACTGCAGGTGTGACTGTGGTTCCAGAGTTACGCCATATTTGGTGACCCGTCAAAATCTGTGACCTGTCAAAATCTGTGCCCTGCAGTGATGGAAAAATAAAGTAGTCACGTCATTGATCAAAAGTATTATCCTAAAATGTTTAAAAAATAATAATTCATAACAGAAAGTATGAATGAATGGAGATGGTAAACTTTTTTTTTTTTTTTTTTGGATCCGAGTAGCTTACTTCTTCCATCACAGTACATCACACAATCAGATAGGTCACCGAATACGTTGCAACACCGGTCAGTGCTGTGTTTTTTCGTGGGGTGTACAGTGGTTTTGTTGCCAGGTGATGTGAGAAATTCGGTGATGATTCATGAAAGAAAACTAAGCGTAAACAGTTACACAATGTCTATCAGCTGTGTTGATGCACTTGACTGTGAAAACTATTTTTAGGTTATGGAATATTAGTCATGACATTTAAAAGTGACTTTTTTTTTTTTTGCAACTGAAGACACACCCTTATGTTTTTGTTAACTCCATTGCAAAACTTCTCCATTGATGTCACCCCCAACTATTTTGCCTATTTCTCAGTTCTGACCCCGGATTGAAATCCTTTCCCTTGATCTCTCAATCCTTTCCCAAAGATATCCCTGTCTCTTTCAGGCTGCAGTGTTGATAGGATTTGAAGGACCACATTAAGAGGATAAAGTCTCTACCTCATTAGAACTGTAAGTAAATTAGCACCAAATCAAACAAAAAGGGGGAGGGAGTTAGTATTAAAGAGAAACTTAAGTATTTTGCAACCTGTACACAATTTTACCAGATTTCTAATCGAGCGAAACACAGTAACAGAATGGATCAAGCAAAATATACACTGATGATGTATTATTGCTCCTAAGGACTGTAGCTCATTTTGTGGCTACTGGCAGCAGTACTCTATCTCAATACTGGACCAGTTTCAAAAATTGTTATCTCCAGTAGTAACTCTTGACACATAAAGACTGGAAAATGGAAAAATTGTTCCGTTTGTCTCATTCCAATGATTCTGCGCATGACTTCTTCTAAAAAGACATAAAAAACAAAGCGTAAATGAATTCAGAGATTTATTATAAATACATATCAGTAAACAGTGTGTCACATTTACATACAGATATTGAGTAAAGTATGTTGTCTAAAATAATGTTACTTGTCCCGTGAGTCATTTTAAAATGGAAAATGGAAAAAAAAACTGATGTGAGCGTTTTAAGCTTCAGAAGAAATGCTTGTTGGGTCGTCCAGCAACATCTGGCAATATTTGTATGATGGTAGTGAAGGGCCAGGCTCAGTCCACTGTGTTTTGCATTGAAGTGAAGGTATTCATGAAGGACTTCAAGAGAGACTGTCCCGAAGAAACCACCTCTTAGTAGCTCCATTTCCACATTTTTACCTTTTAAACCAAAAAGGAAAAGCAAAAAAAAAAAAAAAAAAAGTAGTCCAGGAGTTTGGTTTTTTTGTTTGTTTTTTTTTTTGGCTCACCTTCCAAGTTAGGACTTCCTAACAGCTTCGCAATGTGGTCAGAAAAACCTCCTTCATATGATGGTTACCGACAAGCTTTAAACCACCTATGATAGTTTTAATTATCAACCGTAGCACTTTTATTGAACCTCACTCATGGAAATACTTGTCTTGAATGAAACCACAGAGAACATTTTAGTATTTATGTAAATAGGCGCCGAATAAACCGAAAGGCTTTAAAAAACAGTGGATGCTCAAAGTTGAATGGAAGGTGAACGCTTTTGATATGCATTTGACAGTGTGTGTGTAACCGCTTCGAAAGTTGAACCCACGATCGCCCGAATGCTTCGTTTTCTTTTTAAATGTACGTGAAAATGTCCCATGTGGGTGTTATGTCGGGCTCCACCTCGTCTCTCTAATGTAGCTCCGGGGGTCTCTCCACGCTCTGTTTATTTGACCACAGTCACGATGTGCTTCTCCTTCTCAGACACCACCGGCACGCTTCCTGGTCTGCTGTGTTTGCGGACGTTTCTCTCCCTGAAAAACAAAGACGGCAGAGTCGTGAGCAACTCGTTTTTGCTGGTGAGAATATTCAAGAGAGAGAGAGAGAAAGAGAGAGAGAGAGGGGTCAGAAATCAGAAAGGTAGTAGGAGGAGATTGGTTGACCTAACACCTACGTCACTAGCTTCGACTAAAGTGCCCTGAAAATAATGCATAAAAAGCACAGATAGTAAATCATTCACAGTCCAAACACATGTCTGATGTATCACAATACTGCTGGTAATTACAAAAAAAAAAAAAAAGCTATCAATCACTGGATGGCAGGGCAAACTGGGACAATCAATCCACCGTGCAAGCTGAAAATGAGTACGTAAGGCTTAGTGAGACTGTGTCATAGCGGGGCAGTTCCATCTGTGACATTTTCCATTAGGCTGGTGTGACTTGCAAACACAGAGGGACTTCTTGCCGCTCCTGTAGCTAAAAACAAAGTCAGCTTCTAATAAAAACGGGGTACGTACTTTCTACGCCGAGCCTCTTTCATAACCCTCAGTTCTTTGGTCTGGTGGAAGACGCTCTTGGGTAGGTGTCTGTGGCGAGCGATGCGTTGGATCTGCGGGTGGTGCTGGAACTTCTCCTTCAGCTTCTGACTGTAGTTGGTGGCCACCTTCTCTCTGGGGGACAGCTACGAGACACAAAAGGTGGAGGAAGAAGAGGTCAGATGAAAGTGAGGATGGGGTGAAGATAAACCTCTGTTGATTATTGATTATCACGGAGGATTGGAATCACTGTGATGGAAACTGAAACAGGTGTGTCAGATGTAAAATAAAAGAGCAAAGAATACATTAAAGTTGTATAACCCGTCGTTGCTCATCCTGTTTAATAAAATATTGTGGGTGATTTGTGATTCAGTAGTGACTCCGTGTGTTTCTAGAAAAGGGTGATTGCATCAGTTTCCAGTAATAAGTTGGTTGTGAAGCCTTGCTCAACAATGCCATACTACTACTGTACACTACCTTAGACATAAAAACTTATTTTATTGCCACAAAATGAGACTTTTAAGTATCACAGATCTTGAGACATTCGACTCACTAGTTTCTACTGTTGGAGAGAACAAAACAGCTGCAAAGAGAAGATGACCCTTTGCTGACTCTGCACGGCCGGAACTCCCCCCTGGAGATGAGTCAGTGGTCTCTTAACGGGCACTTAACTTGTAAACTCCTGTCTATTCCTGCAACACGTCTGTAATTAATGTCAGTTGCGGAGAGTCTCTGCGTTTCTATGGCTGCGGTAACGAAGCCTCATCATTAGTTTTCTGTAGACTTTTGTTGTTTGTTGTGACCGTGAGGAGCAATCAA
Organism: Rastrelliger brachysoma; assembly: GCA_024605115.1. NCBI lineage: Eukaryota > Metazoa > Chordata > Actinopteri > Scombriformes > Scombridae > Rastrelliger > Rastrelliger brachysoma. The sequence continues at coordinate 8,570 of JANJYP010054235.1, forward strand.
ATCATCCAATTTTACCAAAGCAGGATCAACATCGTGGATCACGTCTTGTTCAAATGAGCTAAATACAGGTTTAAGAGTGAAAAAAAAAATGAAGGACCTCCTAAGTAGATCACCCCAGCCTAAAAAGACTCATCCTGTACTCAGCTCAGGTGGTATTTCACCGATTAGTGACAGTTACCGTACGCCGCCTTCCATCATAAAACGCCGGCCCGTACAGTAAGCAGTAACTTCAGCCTGACAACCGGGCTCGTTCAAAACCGAATCAATGTCTGTTAAAAAGTGAAGACACCAGCTCAACAACATCCCCTCCCTCTCCATCTCTCATAATAAGCGGCGGGGCCCCTCTCGGACTGGGGTCTTGGCTGAGGCCGCCCTCCTCGAAGGCTTTTATTCTAATTAAAAGCAATGATTTGTCTCAGATTCAATTTGTCGGAGAAGAGCTGTTAGATGCTGATCCTGTTGGACTAAACTAATTCCCCTGGATACACACACACACACACACATATACACACGGTTAGCCTGCTAAACACTGTTTGTATAATCTCTACAAGATGGATATGAGACAGCGGAGGAGGTTTCATTTTGATTTTTGTTTGAAAGGATTAGATTTAGAGAGACGGTCATTAGATATTTAGCCGCAAATTTAGGGAAAGGACATTTGATCTAACAACTGAGATTAAACAGCGGGCACTCTTGTGTATTAACCACAATAGCAGCTGCCGAACAATGAGCGTAGAAAACTGCTTTGTTGCGTTTTGCATTCAAAAGTTTGCCAAGCTACAAAAAGGAAACGGCAGAAACTCAAATTCAGTTGATGCTCAAAAACAAACAAACAAAAAAAAAAAAAAAACTACTTCTGGTAGAGAATATGGAAAACTGACCCTGATGACCCCTCCCTTGAAGGAATGGTTGATTTCATCCAACGGAAACAGTCGTGACAGAGTGTTTTAACAGCTGGTGAAGCAGCTTTAACAGACTGCAGGTAGTATAGTACTGCACCAACACAGAGCTGTATAAATCAGGAGGAGGTATCACTCTGACTTCCTAAAACGTACTTCTCTGTAGGATTAAAACCACAGCACCATGGCATGACTTTTGCTTACCAAGGTATTCGTCATAATGTCGGTAAACAGGACTACCTTTAACAAGGATGTTAAAGATTTGGTTTTCATTCCGATAAGTTATGACCGCGCTGTATTCACTGAAGTAATTGTGGATACTGAGGAACGTGGAGATAAGTCAGTCGAGGAAAAGAAATGAGCTGTAAACGAGTCATTATCTGAGCCGCAATGTACACAAGTAGAGGAACTGTGACAGATCTTTATAGTTTTTTAATTGTGTACTTAAGTCATTTTAGTTAATTAACCTGCAGGTTTGTTTAAAACCGGTGGGGTTGTCTGACTGCTCATGTTTCTTAACACTCAAGTCTATTGCAGGTTGTGTTTCAGCTGTTGCCTTTCGGTCGTCCATCTCACGTGCGTCTCGGGGAAAAAAGATCTACTTTAATCAATACGGCCTGTCTTAAACAGCGTAAGGGTTTTTGTTTCGCTTGCACAGAAAGGTCCTTTAAGGCTTTTTACATGTGTAGCTACATTGATTGTGTGTTGGAGGAGCCAAAACTAAGGTAACCACACGACAAGACTGAAGACGGAAGCTGCTGCTGCTGATAGGCTGCCGTCATCACGTAGGATGTGTAGATGATGATATCACCCCGTGAACAGATGTCAGTAATAAACTTGGTAGAGATCATAACGGACGGTTAATTAAGTAATATGAGGTAACTGAATCAATGGAGTGTGTGTAACATTTGGTTGCGTTTGTTTTCAAATCAGTGAGGTGTGATGAGTGTGTTCCTGTATAAAGAAATTCACTTTAGTTCATTTAAAATAAGACTAGATTATAAGACATGTTTAGGGGGAAATTTACCCAAGGGGAGTCAAATGAAAAGTTACACCATAAAAAAAAAAAAAAAAAAAAATTTTAAAAAGTGATAGAGAAGCAGCTGATAGAGAAGTCATGATCAGTCCAACAGGATGCCTTTAGACAGAGACAAACCCCCGATTCAGCGTTTCAGCATTTCTTGATAATTAAAGACCCTTTCAGTACAACTTGATTGTTAATGCTTCATTATGTTCAGAGTGGCCCCCGCTTTAAGTGATTGGCCGATTTAAACTGCTGATAAGAGCATGCCTTGTCTGATCTCTTTAAGTGCAAAGCTTGCGAATAAATCTTCTCTTGCACAGTGACAGTAAAACAAGTGCCAAAAGCGGGCCAATTTTCCACTCTGGAGCTGCATTAAGAGAATAAGCAAGAGTGAATCCGAGTAGGAATGAAAGATGGCTGTTGGAGATGGCACGCGAGATGCCATTGATCTTTATTATTCAGCAATAACTGGTATTTGGGGCATTGGAACACTTCCCAGCATTTGAAAGGAGTTTTATTTGACAGTTGTGCATAACATAACACTGGGGCCATCATTTCTGCTAACACAGCCTATATTATCTGAATACCAAATACAAGCGGGTGACATATTAAAAAAAAGGGAAAAAAAACCTACATAAAGTGTCTTAGTGAGGGTGTTGGGCCACCACGTGCCTCCAGAACAGCTTTAATGTGTGTTGGCATTGATTCTACAAATCTGTGAACTCTGCTGGAGGGATGAACGCTCCAAAATAGTTTTCATACTCGAACCATTGTCATTCCTGGAAGAGACCACTCCAAAAAAAAAAAAAAAAAAAAAAAAAAAA
>JANJYP010054265.1:0-12657 GCA_024605115.1 Rastrelliger brachysoma
GACAGAAAAAAACAGAAATGTAGAAATTTTTGTAAATTTATGAAGAAAGGAAAACTGAAACAGACCCTTTGCTCAGTACTGAGTAGAAGCACCCTTTTTATATAGTGTTTTCTCCTGTTTCTAAGGTGAAGGAGCTGCTTTCCTTCTTGTATAATTCTTGTCATTTCATTTACTTTGTGCAATACAGTCACTACAATAAGTGTGGTTATTGACTTATGCACTTTAGTGGGGTGGTGCAATATATGCTGAACAGTGTCATGAGCACTGAAGTTAGGAGCTGACTTATGTGGTGATGTCTTGTATCTTTTTTTGTATAATAATGTGTTGTATTGTGAGAGGTGATATGATGTGTATTTGTAGCTAAGGCACAATAAAATGATTCGGATTCTAAACATTCACACGCTGATCCCTTCATTGCATTGTGATGTGTCCACGTGTACATACATACATTTGTTGGTGTATTAGCGGGCTCCTCTTCACACAGGTCAATGAATGCATTCTTTTCAGGGCCTCTGCCTTTATCAATGAACCAGCCTCCTGTTGACACATGTGTCTCTGCAGTGTAAGGAGGGGGGGCTGAGCTGGCAGGAGTTCCAGCAGCAGGCTGATCTCTCCTGGGTGACGAGGTGGCAGAATCAGGGTTTCCCTTCCGATACAGAGATGTAAGGGAGCTGTTCATGTGGTTGGTGGGCTGTGGATGGCAAACAGCAGCAACAAGGAAGTTTACATCTCACTGCCTAAAGGAATGTTCCTTAACAGTGTTTATATTCTGACATGGATCTACAACAGATTTACATTATAACATCTAACATTACAGTGTAGAAGATTTTAATAACGAGTGCCCAAAGTTTAAAGCTTCAAATATAAATAATAAATAACTATTTATCAGTCTTTAAAGTGGCTAAAAGTATTAGTGTGACCTCCCTTCTTACGTATAGGTGCAGAGTCAATTTATTGATAATGATAGGGGGAATTCAAAATAGATATATCATTTCCAAAAGTAAAATACATTTAAAAAATAATAATAAAATAAACAATAAAACCATCTAAAATAGTTTATATTTTGTAGACATATTTCTTGTATTTTCTGTTTGTATGATGGTGGTGGACTAAGACATTTGGACATATAGTACTGGACATATTTATAGTCTCAGTCTCAGCTGAGAGAGCTTCACCAGGAGAAATACAAAGTCTCTGTTGGTGTGTGTGGGACCAAGACCAGCCCAAAAAATATGAAGTCTGATCACTTTATTTGACTTCAGGTTCTTACCGTGTTATCCAGAATGTCGTCATCACTGTCAGAGGACTGCTCTGAGCTGCTGCTGCCGTCACTGTGAACACACAGGCTGCTGTTTAAACAACAAGTACACATGGATGAAGCAGAGATACTGACAATGTCAGAGCAGTCATTACAGTTTGTGTTACCCGGTGTCAGTGTGGCTGTGTTTGGCTCTCTTGGCCAGGTGTTTGCTCTCCAGATCATTTAACCCAGACGCATTCATGATGGCTTGATACACTGAGAGAGAGAGACAAAAGACAATTCAAACCTCCTAGGAATATTCTAGGAGTATTTAATCATGAAAAACAGACAGGACAGGTTGCTATGTGAGGTTGCAGAGGTCATGTGTGTCAACAGAAATAGGTTTTTTATCTACTGTGAGCACAAGATCATTTCAATAAATCATCACCATTCGACCATCAACTCCATTAGTATGAATTTAAAATGATCACAGTGGAAACATGTTGAAGCAACAGTACAATTTTAATGACGTAAGGCACAGGTCTACTTACCTTTCTCTACTTGAATCCTAAACGCCGTCTTGTTTCTTCTGCCATACTCCATTCTAAAGACACAACAGTATACTTATCAAACACTTAATTCATATATAATGGTGATACAGATAAAATTCTCTATCATGGTATTGACAGTGGATCAATCATTTTATCATTATCATATCTTTTTATATCTTAATATTAATACACAGCACACAAGTGTTCATACTAAGCTGTTGGATCTTTTCCTGACTACTACAGTCACTCAGTGTAGGACAGATGGAGTGAAGTTAGCCAGCAGCTTTGCTAGAATGTGTTGTGATGAACTCACCTGTGGAGTTTCTGGAGATCCAGGGCCATGGCTGACAGGTCCACATATTCACTGCTGCTGGACTCCAGGTACTGAAAACAACATTCAACATCAAACATCCATATGACTGATGCTGACAGCAGATATTCATAGATTTCCCAGCCTTGAATTTCCTTAATCAATGATAATGTATTGAGGTCTTACTATGTATCAGGGTATAGTAACATTGCATTGTTAAATATATTTATTTCTATTTATCTGGCAAGGAGCAAACACAAGGGGAAGCAACTGAAGATGAATAATATAATAAAACAGATGAAGCACAGAGGACACATTTCAAAGTGCTAACATACATCAGTGGGAGAAACACAAGTACCTGCTCCACTCTTTGTTTAAGGCGATTGTCTACATAGCCTCCGCCTCCACCTCCACCTCCGCCTCTGTTCTTCATGTGTCAGTCTTCTCTGAACCTGGAGGACACACATTCACAACCAAATATATAAAGAAGAATCGTTTCCAACACATTTTGTTCTATGAAACCAATGTCTTACATCATTTTTCAGATTTATCACTGATATGCTTTTGAAATCATAACAAACGTAGTAAAAAAAAAAACCCAACCAAACAGAAAAAAAGACAGACTGTCATTCAATGGTTTTATCTTCTTATTTTATTTATCTCTTTTTTATTGTTTTTATTTGTTTTGTTTATCTCTTAATCCCTGCTTTAACCTTTATTATCGCACAATATATATTATACTTATTAATATTATATTACGAGGTAAATCAAGCTACAACATATCTTCTTTTAACTCTCACATACTGCAGTATGTTCCAGGGCAATTTTATAAGGATCCTCTCATAAAAAGTGTCTCTACCAGATGTTGAAACCCAGATGTGTTTCACAGCATCAATGGTGGATGTGTGATTAAACCTTGATGAATGTTTCAAAGCAGAGCAACTATCAACTATTCATTTCACTAACAGGGAGAAGGTCAGAGCAGCTTCACTGGGTACAAATCTCTAGCACCTATACAAAAGTAAAACGCATTGTCACTTTTGTGTATGTTGGGGCAATTTAAAAAAAGGAAGAAATGTCAAAGTAAAAGACAATTGAGGTGTTTTTACGATAGTTAAAAAAAAAACATAGTGAGTTATACAGTAGAAGTTAGGCGCACACACACACACACACACACACACACACACACACACACACACACACACACACACACACACACACACACACACACACACACACACACGAGTTTATGTATATTATAGATTTATATAACTGCAGATTATTTTACATCGATTATTGTATTTTTAGTTAAAGTCAACGTAAAGCTGCCGGTGTGAATGTGATGTCTTCTGTGTGGTTACTCACCTCAACAGACAGACCGGTACATCAACAGATCTTCACTCCCACACTCTACAACCGGACAACGTGAAAAGACGCTCTACTTTCCCCCGGAAACACAAACCAAAAACAGCCGGGTGAACATTTTCAAAATAAAACACTGGTTTGAACTTAAAAACAATGTGAAATATCACTAATGTTCAAATAATATATTATGCTAAGATTTCCCTCACCATATAGTCCTAACACTCTACACCATTCTAAAATGTATAACTGCATAAATATCATCTGAAATATCAGTATAATTGTATGTGACATTACAGCATGATGTAGTTCAAGTATAAGCAAACCCCCCCCCCCCCCACACACACACACACACACACACACTCCTCACTTTATAGGGCAGTTTACACGGCAAGTATATTTTTTCGTTTTAATATAGATGAAAAAATCAAATACTATTACCTTTCTATATTTTATTTTACTGTCTGGTTTTATTGATTTTAGAATGCATTTTAATTTCATGTTTCTCTTATATTCCAAATAAATATGTGCTCAACACGTTTCTATCACATGAGCTTGATTACATGAGGTGGTGTGTGTGCCTCCCTCACTCTCACTTCCTCGTTAGATTGTGACAGCTCCACTTCCTCATCAGAGTTAGATGGAGACTACTTGTGTTGTAGTGGCTGAGACAGTCATGAAGGACGCTCCGACAGCGGCGGAACCGGCGAATGTTTCCCGCCAGGAGCTGTATGACGATTATGTCAAGTGTTACCTCCAGCCGGGTACGGAGGTTCGGCCGTGTCGAGATAGTCAGCTGCTGAAAAAGGCGTCTCAGTATCTGCTTCAGGAAGGAGAGCCCACCGACACTTTCACTGTGTTTCCATTCTATCAAACTGTGACGGAGGGCTCTGCTGCCCTCAGCTCTGACTGCAGGAAACACCTGTCTGCCTTCATCAAAGCCACCGAGCTGCTGGAAACTCTCTGCATCAATCTGTTTCTCCAACCCTGGAAGAATGAGATCAAGACACTGAAGGTGACTGGCTTTCCTTCTTTTTGTTTCTCTGTTTCTCTCTCTCTCTCTCTCTCTCTCTCTCTCTTTCTCTCTCTCTCTCNGTACATTAAGAACAGGGTCATGTATGGAATTCTGTAGGCGTGTGCTCCTCTGGGTCAAAGTTTAGTTTTGTCTCTAAAGTTTCCACTGGGGGAATAAATATGTCACCACACCGAAGAACATTTGCCAAATGTTGCACTTCTTATATAATCTAAAGGTTTTGTTGGCACTTTAAAACTCTATAAGAAAAGATTGTTTGTATGTCTCATAGAGTAAAGTTGCAGCTGCACAGTTAAACAATGAAGTGAAACTCTTGAAGGAAGCTGCAGAGTGGCTGATAAATCTCTGAAGGTTCATGACTATAAATAACACCTCAGACATTACACACTGTCAATTGATACATTATTATTATGAAAAATGTAAATATATGTTGTAGCCCCACTTTAAAGCCTCACAATTTTAGAATAAGATATCATTGTGGCGTTTGCTTCTCATTGAATGTTCTTCTAAATGAATGTATTCGTGTCTCTTCCAGTGTTTTACAGGTCCATTTGTTTACTTTCTTCTGCCAGTTCTCAGCAGATCTACCATCCAGTCAGTCCTGGCCTCTATTGGCTACCTGCCACATACTGATACACCACAAAGGTAGGAAGCAAGCAGAAGAACAGGAACAACCATAAACACTGCAAGTATTCCAAGCAGTCCTTGAGCCTGCCCCGCACTATGAAGTAAGGTGAACACACCTAGGATACGATATAGTTGCGATACTTGTGTCATGATACAACATTGCGATTTTAAATATATTGGGATATGTGGTGATATATTGCAAGTCATTACAATTGCTGACGTCACGGCACCAAAGTGGTGGCAGTGTCCATGCCACAGGAGATTGCAGCGCGTGGAGTGAAGTTATCCTGTGGTCTGTGCGACCGTCTGGCCGTATCTCGGAACCGGAAGTTGCACAGACTCATAGGTGGTCTCATTGGAAAGGGCATGGCCGAATTATGTCTGACGGAAGCCACGCCCACTTCACTACAGCGCACAGTTCTCGAGCTATTCACGAAAATAATTTATCCAATCAGATTTTTTTGTTCTGGCTGTATCTCAGGAACCGCAAGTCACAGAGACTCATGGGTCGTCTCTGTGAAAAAGGCGTGGCCAAATTATGTCTGACAGAAGACACTCCCACTTCGCTATGACGCACCTGTAGCAGGCTAATTTTCTGTTTTCGATCAGCTGGCATCAGCTGTTGCTGTTTTTTTGTTCTGGCTGTATCTCGGAACCGGAAGTTGCACAGACTCATGAGTAGTCTTATTGTAAAGGGCATGGCCAAATTATGTCTGATGGAAACCACGCCCACTTTGCTATGATGAACAAAGTTTATCCAATCAGAATTTTTTTTGTTTTGGGTGTATCCTGGGAACTGTAAGTGGCACAGACTCATGGAAAGTTGGAAAGGGCATGGCTGAATTATGTCGGATGCCACGCCTGCTTTGCTCCGTTCTCGAAAATAGTTTATTCAATCAGCATTTTTTTTATCTTGGCTGCATCTCGGGAAACACTGCTCTAGTTGGCATCCGTGTATATCACAATGATATACACCAATACCCCCCTCCCTCACTTATCATTAGCTGATGGTCCAGATAAATCAGAAATACATAGCTGGTTGATCAGTCAGCTCTGGATTTTCCTATCCAACTACAAGCATGTTCATGTGAAAAGAAGGGGGTCAGGGATGGCAGGGAGGGTTAATGATGAGTAACATCTTCAGAGCCATGAATGATGTACATGTGATATGAGAGATCTTAGCACAGATGGAGAAAGTCACCAATTTCTCAGATTCAGACTTTTGTCATCTGTGAAAGGAACATCTAACCTGCCATCACCTCTAATTTCAATCTCTTCACTTTTGCTGTATTTTTCAGTGAGTACAAGCTGAGTGAGGATGCTAACCCAGAAAGAGCCATGCTGGTGGGCTTTGAGCTACTGCTGGCCAGAGTGGAATGTGTGCACCTCCTGGAGCTCCTGGAGAGGGAGAATGATCAACTGGGACCACAGGTAAGATCAGACACCAGTACCATCCAAACATATGACACTCTGTGATTAAAAAAAAAGAAGTAGGTTAAATTAAAGGTGGGGTAGAGGATCCTGGAAAAACAGTTAGAGAAAGCAACATTTTGAAAATACACAATTCAAAAGTCCAAACTCCTTTCTTCAGACTTCCTCTTGAAGCCACGCCTCCAGAGTACAGGACAGAGGGGCGGGGTTTGATAGACATCCAATCATTTTGAACAAGTCAGTTAAAATGATTGGATGGAGTTTTTTCAGTCCTGTCTGTTCCACAGGTGACTACCATGTTTTATTTTTGTGTTGGAGCATTTAATGAACTAGTTGCAATCTGGATGTGGAGGAGATTTTAAGCGATATGGTAAAAATGCTCCAGGAAAACATCTCCTACCCCACCTTTAAATTAAAAATGAACCATTATATTAGTATTTCTATGCAGTTAGAGAAATGGTGATTCAGGAAGTTTGAATATATATATCAGATGTTTCACCTCCAATCGTATTAAAGACATCTGTCTTTCTTTCACAATTCCTTTTATTGATCTTATACAAATAGTGAATACAGACAGTGGCAGTAGAATAGGGGGAAAAACCAAAAACATAGCCAAGAGGGCATGCACTAGTCACAGTGCTAGATTTAAACCTCAACTCACCACCACACTAATGTCTCTCACAACTTGCACAGAATGAGCTTCAGGTTCCACCTGAATGAGATGAGGTATCTTGTTAAAAATGTTGAAAGGCTAAAACATGCTGTTTAGTGGCTAAGTTGGGTAGTCATGGTGATAAGGCTCCAGATACGTCTGTGAGTGGGTCAGGGTTAAGGATTGTGTCAAATACTATATCCACTGTGTTTAAAAAATATGTCTCCAAAAGTTTGTTAGGCATGGGCAGAATCACAACATACGGGTGTGGTTAGCAGGTGGTGTCTGTTGCAAGTGTCATCAACACTGGGGTAGACATTTGTATAATGTACCAAAGACATCTTTCAATAAGTTGTTGGTTTTTGACCTGACTGTCAAGTGACTGGAGACTAGACAGGGTCTATGGACAGAATGATTTATCACAATATTATGACAAATATCATGATATCAATATAACATCTAACAACATAAATGCTTGACAGTGAGAATGAATGGGAATGTTGAATATCTCTCTGACCTATAGAATAGAATAGAATAGAATAGAATAGAATAGAATAGAATAGAATAGAATAGAATATTATTATCCATGATGGTGGGAAATTGTCTTTGGTTCACAATAACAGACATACAGTAGATAGAAATTACATACACATACATACATACAATACTTTATATACATAAAATAGATAAATTTATCAAATATGTAAGGTATAAAAATACTAGTGCATAACAGTTCCTGTGTGTGTATTGATTATTTGGAAGTGTTTTAAAATAAAGATAAAGTACTTTTTATGAATACAGAAACAACAATATAGACTAATAACAGAAAGAGCACATGGCGTCTGTTATCTCAGTTTTGTTTCATGGCTTCCTCTGTGATACTGTTAAATGTCTCTACAGGAGTTTCTGGAAGTTCTCCAGAGGAGAGCAGGGTCTGTGAAGACAGAAGAACATACGGAAAAGAAGACGATAGAGCCAATGGAAAATGAAAAGAAGAAGAAGGAAGAGGCCAATAAAAATGAGGTAGGCTCGAGCACAGAGGTCTGTGTGACTGTGTAGAAGGAAGAGGAGAAAGAGAAAGAAGAGGTCAACCAGTGAGAAATGACTGACAACAGAGGCTTTTATGAGCAGGTAACTGGTGTGACAGTAAACACGCTGGATATAGTTCTTTACACTCCATGCATATATATACACATTTTGCTATAAATACAGGTTTGCACATTTACATATATAAAAATGTGTATCATGCACAAAAAATAAACAAGATTATCTTATTTCCAATTTTTATACAGCTGTTCAAATTTGGAAAAGTCATAAAATATGAAATGTGATATCATTTTATGTATGAGGTGTATGTTTTTACAGCTCTCAAATGTAAACATGGGTCAAATTTGACCCTGAACCCCTGAACTGTTTGTAAGAAGATAGTGGTAAGAATTTTGCAAACAAAAAAAATGACTACAATATAACCACTGGATTATCTGTCAATCTAACACCCAAAAGCATGAAAATTACCTAAACATCCTTAGAATGGACACAACAGAGGATATGTGAAGTGAAGTCAAAGCAAAAAGAGAGAAGAGAAAAGGAGACATCCTCTGGGGTGAGACATGTAGTAATATGCAGACCAAAGAGGGGGCGTTACATAGGAGACAGATATAAACTGACATTCAAACACTGCGGCTTTGAAGCAGAAAAAAGGGGCAAACCATCAGAGAAGTCCTCGGGGTGATGGTACAGTGGTACAGTCGGTCACTTGATGCATCGGTGCAGCTTGCACATAAACTGCCATTAACTCACAGGCACCATTTCCATCCTAGACTGGACCAGTGAGCAGGAGTATGGTGAAGTAATTGCTGATATAAAGCATCTGGACAGAGATCACTGAGGCCTTAGACAACTGGTTTTGTCTCTGAGTGCTTCATGTGATGAGAGGACTAGAGAAGCAATATACTTGATGAGGCCATGATGCAGCTGCACTAACTGAACTGTCTAGATAAGATATTTAAATCGGTGAAAGTCCTTTCTAGCAAGCAAAAAGACAATAAAACAATATTACAGTACATAGACTTGCAACTAAAAACTAATAAAGCACATAAAAAACACTCTAAAAGCAGCGACATCATACTAGAACAACACATATCATAAAATAATAGTGCAATAGAACACATATGGATCATTCTCTGAACGTGCCATTTTTTAAGCTGTATCAACAATATTTAAAAATGTAGTTGGTGTGATATGGTAAACAACACTTCATAACAAAGTTTATTGATTATCTTGATATATTTTTTTAATTTTAAAGAAATTTGTAATGTATATGTTAAACATGGTAAAATGGCTTGTCCCTCTGTGACATTTTTCCGTTACAACAGAGTTTTAATGAGCATAAAACCAAATTATATGAAAAAAAATTTATGAAAAGCCTCAATTGTTATTTAACTTATGATACATGTATTTTATTGTTGACCTTTTTGGAAAAAAGGGAAAAAATATCATTTTTATTACTGTTCCTATGTTTCATGTCAAATGCGTTACTTTTGGATAGTTTTTGCAGGTTGAGATGTCTGGGACACAGTCCAAGCTGCTCACCTCTCTGGTCCAATGTAAATAAATAGCCTAAATAAATAAATATGGTCACCCTAACATAACAATATGCAATATAAATTAAAATTGTAACTTCCAATATTGACAATCATTATTTATGTGCATTATTAAATTTACACAAGCACTACACGTGGGCAGCAGCAGGTGTAGATTTTCTTAGTAGCCCTGAACTTTTCATAGCTACTAAAATACTGATAAAAATTTCTGTCTACTAACAGTTTACACACAAATTCGTTCTGCTCACCTTTCATGAATGAGACCCAATGGACGTCCCAGAAGTGACATAAGGTGACATCATTTTCAATAAATGGCATCATGCACCTTTTAATAAATTTTCATTGAACTGTGCTTCGTTTGACTTAAGAAGACAGTCATAGTGTGTTGACCTATGTTACCATACCATGTATTAAATGTTCATGTTAAAATGCATTTTAGCATCTCCAGAATTCACACCATGTGCTGTCATAGTATGAACCACATGGCATGTAATGGCTGCCAAAAACTGTTACCGTCAAAACTTTCCCTGCCACTTCCCAATGTTTATTCTGTCTAAAACCAGAATTTTATACGATACATTTATACATATTTATACAATATATAATTATTAACGTTATTTATACTGTGAATAGCATGTTGTCCCTAAATATGTTTGTAAGTTAATTAAAATTTATGCCAAATTCATATGTTACCAAACAACAATGCGCCTTGTGTGGCAGCAGCTTCATCAGCTCCCGATAGTGATGTGCGTTTTATGTTAAATATGTCGTCTTTATCGTCGCAAACTTCCGCAAGAATTACTTACAACAGAAGCTAATTACTTGGACTACAGCAAAACTATCCATGGCTAGTTAATCTAGCCATGGATACGGAAACACTCAGCGAGCTAGGCATCCTACGCCAGGAAGTCAACACAGCCAGTGAGGCCTCTCTGGCTGTGTTGAGTGAGGACTCCCCTTCTAATATTGGCCGACACTGGGGGTGGCACTGGAGGTGTCAGACACGGTATGGGAGTACTAGGAAGAAGTGTGCTAGAAATAAGAAACAGGGATATTGAGCTGGCCTCACAAACAGGTTGTCCATCCTGCTATCCAACATTCATTTGCTGGAAAATAAAATGGACTATCTCAAACTGGACATGACCACACAAACAAAAGTGAGAGACTGTAACACTGTGGCTCAACAATACTGTTCCGGACAGCGCCATTCAAGTGGATGGGTTAACAAATTTTAGGGTGGACAGTAATCAAGCCAGCACTGGTAAATTTCGGGGAGGTGGTGTGTGCATTTTAATTAATAACAACTGGTGTACAATGCTGTTGTCATATCAACCCACTGCTCTGAGGTCATTAAATTTCTAATAGTTAAGTGCCGTCGATTCTACTTGCCGTTCACTGTCACTGCACTGTGACTAGTGCATGCCCTCTTGGCTATGTCCATTCACTGCTGTCAACATCACAGCTGTTTACATCCCACCCAGTGCAAACAAAAAAGACGCACTCTCTACATTGTATCAGTCTGTGAACTTGCTACAAGACTCAAACCCGGATTCTGTGAACTTTGCAACCAGGGGAGAGAACACCCTTGACCAGGTCTACACAAATGTCAAACAGGCATACAAAGAGGTCCCCCACCCCCACCTGGGAACCTCAGACCACCTCTCTGTTTTGCTAATTCCAGCCTACAGACCACTGTTAACAAGAAGCAAGCCAGCAGTGAAACAGATCAGGGTATGGTCAGAGGGAGCCACCTCAGCTCTCCAGCACTGCTTTGACTGCACAGACTGGTTTGTTTTCAGGGAGGCGGCCACTACCAACCACCATGTCAACCTCAGCGAATACACAAGAGTTTGTGATTGGATACATTACCAAAAGCATGGTGGATGTAACAGTCACAAAGAAAATCACTATACGGGTGAACGACAAACCCTGGTTCACCAGGGAGGTACATGAGCTCCTGAGAGCACATAACACTGCCTTCAAGTCTGGGAACTAAGACGCCCTCCGTTCAGCCAGGGCCAACCTGCACCGAGGTGTGAGAGCAGCCAAGCGGCCCTATGGACAGAAAATCCACTCACACTTTAAAGACACAAAAGACACAAGACGCCTGTGGCAAGAAGGACCCTACTTAAGGTGAACCCCAGGACAGCTGCAGGTCCAGATAACATACCCGGGCGCATGCTCAGAGACTATGCAGACTCAGTCACTGACGTCCTCACAGGCACCTTTAACATCTCACTGAGCCAAGCCATCATACCAGAGAGTTTCAAAACCACCACCATTGTACCTGTACAAAAAAATCCCCTGCCTCACAACTCAATGACTAGAGACCCATAGTGCTCACTCCCATCATGATGAAGTGCTTTGAGAGACTGGTCAAGGCCCATATAACATCCAGCCTTCCCACCGCTCTCGACCCACACCAGTTTGCCTACCGCCCCAAGCGCTCCACTGATGATGCCATAGTAACAGCACTCCATCTATGTCTGGCTCATCTAGAAAACAGAACAGCCACGTGCGGATGTTGTTCACCGACTTCAGCTCCACCTTCAACACGGTCATCCCACAACACCTGGTGAACAACCGAGTGAAATTGGCATCAGCATTTCACTGTGCAACTGGCTACTGGACTTCCTCACTAACAGACCACAGTCAGTGACTACCATCATAAACAACACACATCCCTGGGGTTCCCCAGGGATGTGTGTTGTCTCCCTTGCTGTTCACACTGATGACCCATGACTGCTGTACTAGATTTACATCAAACCACATCATCAAGTTTGCTGATGACACAACAGTGGTGGGCCTCATCAGTGATGACGATGACTCAGCATATAGAGAGGAGGTA